>LKNJ01003614.1:0-33318 GCA_002120245.1 Maccullochella peelii
TCCCTCATCTTTTTAAGTGGGAGAACTTGCACAATTGGTGGCTGACTAAATACTTTTTTGCCCCACTGTATACTGCATATGCAGATACTAACATTTTCTCTTAGTATGTACTGTACTAAGGGTCCCTCCCCCCACAGCTCCACCCATCTGTGTATGAGGTGAGGGTGTTTTAATTCTTACCTTTTCTCAAAGTGCTGAGGTCATTGAGCTGCATGTTAGAAGGCAGAGACATGTTCTCTCTGGGGATGTGGGTCTTATCAGCTTTGTCTGCCTTCAGACAGGCAGAGTCACTGTGCAGGAAATATGGAGGAGAGATATCCAACTTGGATTAGACGTGTTATTGGTCTGCAGGATGGACATAACGTATTTATAAGAGCACAAAAATGCTTTCATCAGTGTTTTCCTTCCAAACCACTAATGATGCTGAGATGGAAATTATTAGATGATATGTGGGATCAGTGTGTGATACAGTGTCAGTGTGATGTCAGTTAGGAAGGTGGTCGTAGGAATACAAAAGGAGATGGGGGATGTCCACTTGTTACAAGCCTTAACCTTCAATTGTTTTTTGTCAACATCAAAGAAGTTTTCATTCTCTATAAGTGACAGGTGGATGTTTTTACATGTAATTTAGTGTTTTAATGCTGAACCCTTGTCAGCATATTAGCATCTACACTATAATGTGTGTGAGGTGCTAGATAGCTATTACTGATTATGTGACACTTTAAAGGAATAGTTCAACATTTTGGGAAATGTTGCAAAAACACAGTCACGTCGTGGTTGTCTGGCAACCTCACATTTTGTTACCTTTTGCCCGAGCCAGGCTAGCTGTTTCCCCCTGTTTCTAGTATTTACGCTAAGCTAAGCTAAGATAAGCTAACCAGAGACTGGCTGCAGCTTCATATTTACTGTACAGACATGAGAGTGGTATTGATCATCCAATCTAACTTGCAGCAAGAAAGCAAATAAATTGAATTCCCAAAATGTCAATTTATTCTTTTAATGAGCCTCCAAGGACAGTTTATATGAAGTTGTCCTATCTCTGAACAAAATCAATGTATTTCTTCCATTAGTTAGTCTTAAAACTTTAAATTTTACCCAACAGGATCAGAATGTGACAGACCTCCACTTATTTCACCTTTTTCTTTATGGAAGCAAGGCAACATATGGCAGGCCACGTATCTGGTATCACAAAAATTACAATGGAAATGTTACCCCACCTCAGGGGTAAAGTATCACCACTTGGTGGTCATAAAGAGATCCTGTCTACCATACCATATATACAAAAAATGTTTATCCAGTGTTATGTGACTGGCTGACTGAATTTCTACCAGTCTTGTTGGCCTGCTTTACTTGCTGTCCATTCTGATTCTATCTTCTTTATTTACCTTTTCTTGGTCATCAGAATCTCCACTGGCTCATCTGCAACATAATATAAGGAGATGTATTATCCTGCTGAATAAGTGTTATATACAACAATTCAAGCTACGGTCAAATTTTGCAGCTGACTTGCTCTCTACACACACAAACACACTCTAGTCTCACCAAAGGACTTGCTCTTGTTTTTTTGCATGAGGCAGAGAACTATCAGACTGAGGATGAGGAGGGCCATGAAGGCCATGGCTCCCCCAGTCACTATTCCCAGCATGGGCACCTCCACACGAGACTGCAGGAACTCTGGAGAGAGAAGGACAGACAAAGTTAAAGGAATAGTTTGACATTTTGGAAACTACAGTTATTCGCTTTCTTACCGAGACTCAGATGAGAAGATTGACACCATTCTACATGAAGAAACAGCCAGGACACGGTTAGCTTAGCATAAGAGAGACCATATCGGTTTCTCTTTGCCTTTTACCATCACTGACCTGCCAGTGTGAGGTTGCTCTGCACTGTTCCCACACTGTTGCTGGCGTTCAGCGAGACATTCCCTGATAGGCCACTGAGCATGACCCTCAGCGTGTGATTGGTCAGCCACGGGTAGCTTCGCGAGTCCAGGATGAGGAAGTCGGAGGTGTTGGCCACCAGCTGGCCAGACTGGTCCACAAAGGTGATGGTGGCGGGCGGGTTGGACCGTACCAAGGCGAAGAGGACCAGGGAGAGGCCGGGGTCTGAGGTTTCACTGTAGTGGGCGTTCACCCTGAGGATCTCTGGCTGAACTGGGAGACAGAGGAGAGGAACGACTCAGCACTTTATTCGCTGTATCACCAGAAAAATAACTGGGTCCACTTACAATCCTGAAATATTTCATACAGACTCACACTGGACATTGAGTGTGACTGTGGCATTGTAGCTCTCTCCTGTCCTGGGGTTTGATGCGACACACACCAGCTCCTTGTCCCACTTCCTGGCCCGCAGAGAGAAGGTGCTGTTGTGATTGAGCCCCGGGCTCATGACCTCAGAATCTTCCTGCGACGTCATTACCAGGCGCCCGCGGTTGGGTGGTGGCGCTCTCTGCTGCTCCCCGTTCAAGTACCAGGTTAGCAAGGGAGGGGCACGGGGGTCCCACCCACCTGACTGGCAGTTGAACCGGTGTGTCATGTTCTCCTGCAGTGTCAGAGCTGCCTGGTGCCGTCCGTCAATTTTGGGGACAGGCTCAATTGTACCTGTGAGTACAGGATTAGTGTTGATGTTGATGTAATACGACTGTGTGGGCAAAACATGACAAATGAAAATATTTAATATAACTTTTATCTAGACTTCATGTAAAGTGTCACTTTACATAGTTAAAGGAATAGTTTGATATTTTGGGAAATATCATCCAATTTCAAGCAGTCATGTTTATGACCTATTATTAACAATATTGCCATTAATTAATAGGTGCAGTGCAATAACTTAGAGGTCCATTGTGGTTGAATTCCTATTAAGTAAAAGGAACAGGTCATGTATACTAGGTTAGAGATGCTGTGTGCTTTACCTGTCCAGGATAAGGCCAGTGTGTGAAGGAACACGACAGCAGAGCCCGATGCCCACCTTCTCAGACACACACGCGCCATAGTGGCCCAACGGAGCACCACGCACGCATATACATCTACCTGCTTGGAGAAGAAATTGTCCATAATGAGGTTCAATGGATTATTCCGAGGAACCACCAGCAGAAATCTCAGAGACGGATAACTCTACATGGCTCAATTCCAGTGGGGGTATATGAGGATAAACAGGTTTGATTTGTGATTGTGGTGAATCCACCCTAAAGACACAGCCTAAAGAAGCAGACAGAGCTACTGAAATGAAACGTTCAATGCAATGCTATAAAGACGAAAGCATGCAAGACTTTTCACCAATAGCCAGTGACATGCCTCTCACTCAGCTCTGATTTGCAGACTCACCCCATCACTACAACACAAAACATTCACAGGCCTGGTCCTGATCGGTGATCAGTGAGTGCGGGGAATGAGTAATGTCTAGTGCTTGCTTGCAATCTGGGTCACATGATCTGTGTGAGCACCTCGGACGAAAGCAGGAACTGAGCCAGCAAGGAAACACTCATAACCCTACACATACGGAGACGACCAAGAAAATTCTTTGTAACACATTCGCACATGATGGAAGGTGTTGCAGCTCTTTGCCCTCAGGTTGGAGGATGCTGGGATTGCACTGACAATCAGAGCAATATGATAGGCAGCAAGGGGCTACACATTACACTGTAGGTCCACACATACTGCCCTTTGAAAGGCTGCATGCAGGCATTTCAATGCAGATGTGTGTACTTCACATGTAACAGAAAGAACACACACAGTATTACCTCAGCCCTTTCTGCAATCGCTGTTGTGATTCAGCCTGCTGGAGCTTCATGGCAGCAGAAGAGGAGAGGAGGGAGAGTGAAGGATGGTGATAACAGCAAGGAGATGAGAGGCAGCCCTCCCTGACTCAGTTGCTTTCCCATCTGCGTACACTCATACACTTACTCTCACACACACACAGACACACACACACACACAGGGCTCTCTGCAGGGTATGGCAGCTCCAGTAGCAGCGTTCACTAGCTGGCAGGGGCTTGCAGGACTGGCTGACGCAGGCAGTCACGCTGCCGCCACTCCGAGGACGAGGGAGCGGGAAGGGAGGAGGGGACGAGGGAGGGAGCAGAGGAGAGAGGAGAGAATGAAGGCAGTGAGAAAGGGAGAGGATGCAGAGGAGAGAGAAAGAGGAGGAGAAGGGAGAGGAGAGTGGGCACAGAGTTGTGAGGGAAGAAAAAAGAGCTGATGTGAGAGAGGAGGAGGAGAGGAGAGGACGAGATACAGTCTAGAACACAATAGAATGAGCTCTATGCACAACATCAATCTTTAACAATCTAGTAGGTGATTGAATACGGAGTTGTGGTGGATAGAGGGGAGTAAACTGTCAGTTCAGAGGGTTAAACAGATCTCTTCCTGTCCATCATCAGGCATGTTAAAGAGACACCCTGATATACAAGGGCACAATGGCTCACACTGTCTGAGCTCAGTTACTTCAGACTGAAAAGCCTCTGCAGTGCAGCTGTACAGACCTGAGCAGCAGCATGCAGAGCACTGCAGCCAAAAGGCAAGCGAAAGTAACTTTAGAATAGATATATTTCCTGCACTAATGCCAAAATTCAAGCTTAAAACACTCTTCAGGATATACTGTCATTTTAGTTTTTATCCCATTCCCTCGTAATAAAATGTATTTGAAGAAAAAGCCTGTTATTCCCCTAAGGAAACTCTGTCCTTAAGTGCGTCTCTGCCCGGAAAACACGTTTCAAAAAGCTATGCATCTAGCAAATACTGTATATCCTTTTTATCTATAACTTCAATCATCTGTGGAACAAGGTCAACAGGTTAGGACACGTCTAGGCTTCATGAGGTGATGAAACAAGCTGCATATTTAAGACACTTTAAACCCAGTATTGCACAGCTAAATGTACAGATAACATACTGCTGACAGGACTGGTTGGTGTTAGACACAAACTGGCAACTCCTGCTACATTTAGCAAAGGAAACCATTTACCTTTCAGTGACACAGTGGACAAAACTCCAAATATTTGCTACAAAAAATGCGTGCACACTAAAGAAGTCACCGCAAACATAATCATACGCACACATGTAACAAATGTGATCTACATTCATGTTTAAAGGACCATTTTGCATTGTTATCACCCAACCTTCCAGGGAGCCACTGGTTTCCATTTATTTCTGTAGGATATAAAAACAAAAGCTGCAGTGATGGGAAATGTGACAATTATCTTCAAAGATTTAGAACTACTTTCTGTCAGTTCTCCATCAGATATAGGGGACCAGGCAGATATCAGCTTATTGCAGATACATCAGCATCAGTGTGTAAGCCAGCCCATAAGTAACAAGAAATTGCAATACAGAAATGCCAAAGTAGGTTTGTGGTAATTCAGAAGCAGTGTCGTCATTATATAGCTTGTCCACTAGCAAACACTGACAAATTTTGCGACTGTAAAATGTCCCACTCAGTATAGATCTTGGTCGCAATTCTTTAAATGAAAAAATCTCAGGGTTCCGTATTAAGATTTCTTATATGATGCAATTATGTTAAAGTAAAGTAGATAAAATATCGGTCAATATATATATATTTTTTTTTAAAGCTCTCAAATATTGATATCAATATTTAACCTAAAAAAATCAGTCCTTTTTTCCATTAATGTATTTTTGTTTTTGAAGTTTGTTACCTGTGCAAAAAACTCTAATGTGCACTTACAACTGCACTATCACTAGAGATAGAGTGATCAGTCGATTAATCACTTAGTCAATCAACAGGAAATGAATGGGGAACTGTTTTGTTCATTAATTATTCATTTTTCAAGCAAAAATGCCAAATATTTTACAGTTCCAGCCTCTCAGTTGTGAGGATTTTCTGCATTTCTGTGTCTTCGGTTATTCCACTGTTGGACAAAACAAGCTATTTGAAGACGCCACCTTAGGCTTTAGGAAAGCGTGATGGACATTTTTGCACAAAAAATTATTTTTTAATTCCAACGATGAATCAATAAATCGAAATAATAGTCGGCAGATCAATCAGTAATGAATAGTTGTTAGTTGCAGCACTACTTATTAGATAAGGCAACAATGAACAGACATTATGCAATAGATTTACATTCCGCAAATTTTTCCGTCTGTCATGAACTAAATCAATGGCTGCCTGGAAAGTGGGGAAAAACAGATATAAAAAGCTAAAATTGAAAATGATTAGAAGAAAAAAAAAAAAACAACATTATTTCCAGTAAGATTGCAACACTGCTAACATTTGCCTGAGTAACTTTTGAAACGGCACTGTAGGAGCTTACAACGCTCCATCGTGAATCCAGACATCTAGCATGTAGCAGGTAACACAAAGACACACAAAGTCATGACCTTTTTAAATTATTTCTTTATTTATATATATTTATTTATTTATTCATCTCAGTTTGGTTGATATTCTTTTTAATCATTGTTGTTGCACTTTAGTATTTTTGTACTCAACAGAAATGAACATAAAAATAAAACAAACAAACAAAAAAAGACAAAATGAACCAATAGAAAACAAAATGAACCTAGGAAACATGAGTAGAGCAGAGAGCTGGCTTGCTGAGCAGGGAGGCTGGGGTAGAGAGAAAAGACAGAAGGGAGGGATGGAAGAGTTAAGACAAAAAAAAAAAAAGGGGGGGGGGGTGTCAGTCTGATCAGGCAGAAGATGTGTGAAGCTGCTCTCTCCTTCCCATCATCTCTGAATCATCTTCAGTGCTTTCCATTCACTCAAACGGTCCTTTCCTGTGTGCCTCTGCTCTCTGGTACTGGTCACAATATTAGACAAAGTGGAGCCTCTGGTCTTAATTTTAGAGTTTCTTTCCTGCCATGGGACAGTAGACATGCAATGTCTTCCATTCCAGCTGTTTCCTCTCCAATACCCGGCAAGTATTCCTTCTCTTCCAGATCTCAGTTTTGGCTTGGTGTGTAAACAATGAGAGAAAACGGGAGGACAGATCTGAAAGAGGAACGAATGAGAGCTGGAGGGAATCCCGAGATGGAATGGAAACAAGCTTCTTCCGCCCGATGAGACGTTGACTGAGTTTTTGGGGGGGGGGGGAGAGAGAAAATCAGATCATATTAATACACAAACCCATCCCACTTCTCTGTTTACTCCTGTATGCACTCTTGCTTTAGAGATTCAGATTCACCGCTAAAGCTAATCCCATCTGCTCCAAAGAAGAGTGCATGTTGGTAAACAGGAAGTGACATGGGTATAAATGGAAAGCACAGGCGCTGCATGACAGCATCTACAGCTCTCAGATGTATATAGCATACGAAAAATCAACCGTGCAGCCAGGTATTGTGAAATCTGGCCAGTATAAACACATACAAGTGGAGCTTTATTCTTTGCACCACAGTCTCTGGCTAGCCCAATATAGACTCAATATCCAGGGGTATTGTATATGGGAGGATAAATAGAGGTCAACCAATAACATTAAATAAAAAAAAAAAGAGGGGGTGGTGGTGGTTCAATCTTCTGCTGTGGTCCCAGGTGTGCTGTAGCCTCTATCTGGCTGTGCTTGAGCCAGGCTCAGCTTAGGGCTCAGGCCCTGGTAGACATGTTTAAGGTGGTCACACCCTGCCCCGCTCTGGCCACAACCTTGTATTCCTCTGCTGTGGAAGTCCAACTCAAACAATTCATTCCTATGGTCACCTCCTGAAATGTTTCCCTTTTTAAGGTTTGGAGGCGTGTCCAACTACAAGATCCAGTAACTGTTCATGAAACGCAGCCACCATGTCCTCCAATCTTCCCTTCCAGGCTTGGCAGGGTTGGGGGGCAAAGCGAGGCCGAAACAAGATATGTTAAAGGAAAAAACAAAATAAGGGAGAGGGGGTCGAGTAGTAGTAGTTGTAGTTTCCTCCTTGGTTTCCATAGTAACAGGGTTAGCTTGGGAGGAGGGCCCATGTCCGTAAGGCGTCATCCGATCAGAAGCCAATGGTGGGAGGATCACAGCAGATAGGTAGGGCAGCGAGAGGAAGAGAAGGGGTTTGTCCATCTCCACACTTGTGATGTTTAGGATGATATGTCAGCTATTTTACAAGTTATTCCCCTCGTTTTTTGTCTTTTTTTTAATTTTTAGAATGTCAAGTCTCTGTAGCACCCGAACCAACCCAGACAAAGCCCAAAGCCTGACCCTGTATAGCCTGCCACAACTACCCCATTAACAGAAAACAGGCCCAACATCAACAAGAATGACAGTCACAACAACATCGACTGAAATGATACTTTAAAAAGCAACACAAAATAATTACTCTCCTCTTATTCAAGTGTCTCAATATAATAATAATATTAAAACAATTCAGAACAATCTTTTTTTACGACAAAGAAAGAGCACCGTCTCTCTTCTCTCTGTCCTCTTTTGGCTAGAAATCTCAAGATTCATAAAACAAAAACAAAAAAAAAAAAAATTTTTTTGAACACATCCAAAAATACAAATGATAAACGATACCAATATAAAAAAGCCTCCCCAACAACATCTAAAAACAAAGAAAGTAACAAAAAAAGAAAAGCTTTGATACAGAAATTGCAATAGCGTTCTATACATGGCATCACTGTACAAGGAAAGGAGCAAATGTCTGGTAAAACTACCCACAATGCAATACACTGTCACGGGAAAGGAGGAAGGAGGATGGAGGAAAGGGGGAACAAGGTGGGGAAAGTTAGAGCTGAAGGAGGTGGGGAGGGTGGATTTAAAAAGCAGGGTAACAGCATGACAGAGAGCGAGGAACTGCGAGGAGGGGTGGAAACAGACAGAGAGAGGATAGCTTGAACCGAAAGTGCAGAATTACTTAAGTAATCAAAGAACAATGTTGTCTTCCTTGCAACACAGAACTGTTTTTCCTTTAATGATGATGATGATAATAATAATAATAATAATAATAATAATAATAATAATAATAATATTCATTATAATAAAACCTCTTTTACAGAAAACACTAATAACAATAAGAGTAACAATATTGACCCTAATGCCTACATGGACATTAGCCGTAAAAATGAATTTTAAAAGAAAATAAAAACAGAAAATGAATGCTAGAACAAGAAAGAAAAAACAATGAGAGAGCTGGTTTGTCCTGTGCGATGTCACTGAGCTCCATCTTTGGAGAGAGCGGTTTTGTTGCCCAGTTGGAGCCTGACCCAAAAAAACCCCACCACCCGTCACTGCTGAGATTTCAGCCCGCTCCGGAATGATCTGCTGCAGGACAGCAGGACGGGGGAGAGACGGAGGAGCAGACTGAACCTCACATACACCTTTCCCCTCCGCTCATACACACACACATGCACACACACTCACATCTAATGTGAATACTTTGGGTTTGTGGCAGCAGTGTGTATGTTTCTTTGTGTTATTGGACTATGTTCTTGCAGGACTGTATCGATGCGTTGGCCAGTGAGGCACATAATGAAGTATGCCAACAGTTAACAGAAGACGAAGGGTGAAAGGGGAGGATAAGGTCAGGGCAGCAGGTGGGCCAGGTTTGTAGGGGGAGGCGGTGAGGGGGTCGAGTCGAAAGAGGGAGGAGTGGAACCCCAATCTACCCATGATAGGAGGTGAAAAGAGGAGACAACCTGCGGCAATGAATGCTGGATGTCTGTGCAGAAAATGCTGGCACTTTGACCCTTGATCCACGAAGGCCCCACCTGCGACCCCCACCCCTCTAAAGTCTACACCCACCCACACTCCCCCTCTCTCGCGCAGACTGCCCTCCCAGGGACAGATGGAGACAGACAGATGGACGTAGAGCGCCCCCGCATGGGCAGACGATGGTGGTTTGGCGTGATGCTGCTCAACTCAAGTCAACACAACTCAGGATGGCTGATATGGACCGCTGTACACAGGATGCACCCCTTCCTAAAAGGAGACAGAGGGAAAGAAGAAGCCATGAATATATTTCTGCTTTGAGTTGAAGTTTTTTTCAACTCGAGGTGTTCAGAGCGCTCCTGCAAAAACGCAAGGTGCTCTGGACATCTAAAACGTGAGGCGCCCAGGGTGCATGAGCAGCGCGCAAAGCACAGATAGAAAAAAAATGGAAACAGACACCTCTCACTGCAAAAACCGCATCCTGTCTGATCAGGGCCTAAGGGTTCTTAGTGTTTTATGACCAGTATCTGGATGATAGTGATGATAATCTCTTAGTACCAAACCTTTGCTCTGTGTATGTGTGTTAGTGCATGTGTACCTGTGCTAGACCCCAGCCTGCTCCATGCTGTACTGCAGGTCAGGGGGCTTGTAGCTGAGGAGCATGTCACTGGTGCAGGAGGAGGGGTAGCAGGCTGCCGCATGGAGCTCCCCTTCCACATCACACACTGCTTGAGAAACACACACCTTTTACTGATATGCCCAAAGAAAATCCACACAATGCTTCAGGTGTATTTTAAGGTGGATGAATGCACGTCTCCTACTGACCCGACTCTTCCCGCTGGTGCAGCTGCTGGCTTCCTGTCAGCGACGTCTGGCTGAGAATGTCCGACATGCGAGCGGAGCTTAGTGCCTTCCCGGCCAACAGGCTCATCCCAGACATGGGGTCTGCCTGATCCTGGACAGAAAGTGAACAGCAGTTTTACACATAGCGAAAAACCCTACTAATACTTAATGGACAGCTTCCAGCAGCTATGAGTCAGAACTTTGTTCGGATGATTGGTTATGCCTGAAAAACATCTAAATGAATATGACTTCTAGGTTCATTTAGTCATGCAAACATTTGCTTTCTTCCCACAGCTATCATCCTACTAAACGGGCTCTCTCCAGCACTGCACTGGCAAGCAAGATGAGCTGATACATCATACTCTCCAAAATGCATCCAGCCAATATTAACATGCCATACAAATGTGAGATTGTTCCTGCCATCCCTTTTTGTATGGTATCACACATTGAAAAGCCCAGTTTGATGAGTCAGTTTTCATGCTGCAGGCTTAACTACGGCATCTCAAAGTGGGATCAGTGTGGTCTGTAGAAACTAGCAGTGAAATGTCACTCACATAGGCATCGTCACAGGTCTGGATGGTGTGGTGGCGCTGTAGCTGTCCACGGGACCTATAGGCGTCACCCTGGGGACCTCGCGAATAGCCCACGCCATTATGGTCAGGCACCTCCATGGCCTGTCCTGGGGGCCTGCACTCCACATGCTCAGATTCTGACAGAAAAGATTAGGTATATGTGTAAACTGAATATACCGTGTAACAATTTTTTTTTTCAAGAAAAGTCAAAAATAAACTGCTCTGATGTTAATCTTAATGTCAGAGATCTTGAAATGTACGCCAGCAACACAGAAGTGAAGGTCAGGGCCACCACTGGACTCTAAATTTCTGTAGCAAGTTTTATAAACAGGTCTTACCTCTAGTTGCTGGAGCATTCCTTATGTAGCCACCATGCCTGTGTGTAGGGGAACTGTAGGGCGGGGTGCCTCCTCGGGGAGGCCCCAGTAGCTCATGACCTTCTCCTGCCTTGACCAGCAGGCCCTCATGTGGGTGGTGGTAACCAGTCGGTACCTCATCCTCCTCCATGCTCTCCGAGTGTGGTAAGCTGGGGCAAGGTGCCTGGGCCGGGTGCTGCTGTGGCTGGACCTCCGGGGGTCGAATCTGGAGGAGGTGGTGGTAGTGTTGGCCTCCGGAGGCACCCTGCGGTGCCGGTGGCTCCAAGCTCTCACCCTGGCTCAGCTGGCGGAGAAGCAGCATCTCTCCGTACTCTTGGGGTGCACCGCTGGGTGGTGTTGGGGGCGCTTGGCACGGCCGGGGGCTCTGCCTCTTCAGCAGGGCAGCTAGGTCTTGGGGGGGCAGCCTGGGATCAGTGTGGCCTGTTAAAGAGTGGCGGGGGGACAGGAGGCCCTGCAGGGTGGGAGTGACGTGCTGTTGTGGGGGGCGGTAGTCCAAAGGAGTCGGGGAGAGCAGGGCCTGCTGTAGTGTAGAGGGGGTGCCGTAGCTGCTGGTCCCCACCACCCCGCTCTGGTAACCATCCAGGCCAGGAACTTTGAGGGAGGCCCCCTGCAGGTAGGGGCTGTAGGAGCCCACCACTCCGGAGGCACCCCGAGAGGCGGCGTCTCCAGAGAAGAGGTGGGGATTGAACTGAGCCTGGTCATAGGCTGATGTGAAGCGGCCAAGGCTGCGACTGGAGAGAAAGAGGGAATGAAAAGGATAATGAGTATCGACATGCACCCGGTCTTCTTTAAAACAGCACAAACACATGCCCTAGCTTTCAACAATCTACAAAGGGCCTTCATTAAATCACTGCACACAGACAACCTAGCAAACACTTCAGGTCGAGTCCAGGTTCAAGTCTTCACTGAGAGGTGTAAAGACATTTCCAAAGGAGTCATTTTGATTAAGATCGTATTACACGTTCTCTCAGTGAAGGCAGTCCTGGTTACAGGGGACTGTTTATGGAGTGATGATGTCAGGGGTCACAGGATGACTGACCTTCCTACTCTACACATACTTCCAACAAAACACTTACAGCCAACCACTCACCCAGCTACACTGAGGAGGAGAATATGTTGAGGATGTCATCTCAGCAAAGTCGATGAGGGATTTACATTAATTTTCAATACTGGTAACAAATAATCAAAGTCTGCTCTCTCACACATAAAATCTCTGGCCTGAGCACCAGTATTAAAATAAAAGTTTCAAAAAAATAAAAAAACAAACAAAAAAATAAAAATCAGAGGACATGGCAGAAATATAAAACACAAACAAAACAGTGAGAAACATACAATGAAACATAAAAAATAACAAATGGCATGATGGTGTGTGTTATGACTGGTGAGGTCATAACGAGAGTAATAACACTAAAATAAAACTATGACAACTAAAAATGAAAGAAGAGGACACAGAAACAGTCCATTGGTATTGTTGGGAGGGTTTGGCCGCCATCAGGGGACGTGGTGACAGGATGGGTGGGGTCACCTGTGCGACTCTGCGTTGTCTGCGCTCAGCTGCTTCCCGAGGACTCTGTGTCCCCCTGGCGTGGACAAAAAGCTGCCCTGTCTCTGTGCCGCACCTCCCAGCTCCACTTCCTGAACCTGAATGGTCACCTGTACAAACAGTTAGTGTTAATATTGATTAGAGTATCACCTTTAAAATAATTTGTTGCCACTGATGTCACCACCAATTATTTATATTGAGAGTAAGATGATTTCACCTTTAGTTTAAAACAACACATGAAACCATCAGCAGACAGAAAAATGGCAAAAACTAAATTTCATTGTCTCTTCACTGTTACCTGCTGCTGCTGAGGTACACCCTGTGCCAATGGGACGGTGGGGCGAGCAGATGCTGCTTGTTGATTGGTTGGTAGGGAGACTCGAGGCAGGCCTGTGGGAGGTGGGCTGCCACTCTGGCCCTGATACAATGCCGGGGTTCCGTGCTGGTACTGCACTGGTGATGGACCTCCTAGGAGAAGAGAGGAGTCGTGAGAGCCACACCTCTGGCCAAGTTATTGAAAGCTGACATCATCATATATGTTGTTTTTTTTTTGACCCGCCAAAATCCCCATGACACAGAAACACAAAGTTTAACCTGAGTCTTGCATAGATTTTTCTTTCTGAAGATTCCATAGTTTAGCTGGTCTGTTTAAGCTTGGTTGGATGGGTGCCAACTAAATATCTATTACTACTCTTCAACTACTTGCTAGGCTTAGTCCTGCCTGGCATCCTAACTTATGTTACCATTATAATAAGTAAATACAACCAGTGGTTATCTCAGCACAGCAATCACAAGTTATTGTATTCTTGATGGCCGACATGTTTACTCACCTGCTGCCCCCGGTCGCACTTGAAAAAACTTTTTCATTGTGTCAGCATAAACTACGCCTTCTAGCACATTATTCATAACACAATGAATGAATATATGTCAGTGTTTGTGTACATCTGACAAAAGCCAGTGAGTAATCAAGAGGCTGAATCGCTGAGCTTTGAAATAACCAATCACCTATTTATATAATATATCAGAAGAATATGATTAGAGGAAGATGGATCTATCCATTTCTACTTCAAATCCCAAGTTAAAAAAGCCACTGCATCTACATCAGTTACAAGGTAAGAAGCATTTAAGCACTTGAGCAGTGGTGTTACTAACCATGCCCTTGCATTATGCCTGCAGAGCCAGGCGGAGGGCTCTGGTTGGGCTGTCTGAAGAGGTGGTTGCTGGGATGCGTTGGCGGAGGGCTGGAGGGCTGGATACGCAACCTGAGGGAGGACAGGACAGAGTAGGAGAGGAGAAGAGAGAGATACGACAATGATGTAACACTTCAGTCGATAACACTGCACCACAGTATCAAGTTCATTGTTCGCCGTTCAATAGCGGATGAGCAGCGCGCGTGTGTGTTCACCTCTGGAGCTGGTGGGTTAGGTGACTGGGCTGGCTCTCTCCATGGCCTAAAGACAGACCCTGCAGGCAGAAAAAAAATCAAATTTGACTCAAAGCTTCAATATAATGATTTGTTAAAGTGATTATGACTATGTGAGGCTTACTGAGATGATTTAAGTGTTTATATAAAGTGTTTGGAAAGAAAGGAATCAAGCTGAAGAGACAAATGAGGCCATAGAGCAGGATATCCAATCCTCAGGTGAACCAAAGCAATAGCACTTTCTATGAAGCTTATATCTATGCTTTATAGATACCCACGCAGTTCAATATAAGGCATGCATAATGTAAGAGTTGCTATAAGCCTTCACAATGCAATGCAAGTATCTCTATGCTTTACAAGGTCACACAGCTCAACTCATGCTGCATGAGAGGATATAAACACATCACGGTAATTTCTGTAACCACCATGGAGGGAGAGTGTGTGTTTTGGCTTATAATGACATCTTTACGACAGCTATTTGTCCGCTTCAAATACCTGGATTTGCTGGTGGAGGATTTGTTGCTCTTGCTGGTAGAGGATATGCTGTTGCTGGGTGTGCTCCAGGAATCGCTCATCCTGCTGGGCAGCGTACATTTTCTGGAGCTGCTCACACTCCTGTTGGAAACACAGACATGGACCCTAAATATTACATTTACATGCTAACAATGAAAGTAATTGAGTCAATTGAGGTTGAGGATTAGAAAAGTAGCAAACACTTAAAAAAAAGTGATCCAACAATGGCTGAAATTTTGTTTTTCTAAGCTCATTAGGGATACCTGATGAACAAATGACAAAATCTACGGTGTCAAAATTTTATTTATTATTCTTGTCTTGCCAGATTAAATTTTACAGTAAAATATTAATGAATCAAGAAAAAGTAGTAATACGTAACTTTGTACAATATTTGTAAGAAATCACCGTCTTGCTAGCAACTTCAGCAAATCTCAGCACTAACTGTGTGTAATTAGTTCATGATGTTTAGTGTTCAGAGGCAACACCTTCATCTACTTTACAGCTCCCAGTGGAACCAAAGTTTAACACCATGTGTCATCCTCTGGCTGAATGTTGTCCTAAAGCTACTTGAACAACACTGGTGCACTCATACAATTAAGCTAATGCTTTTGTTAATGATACTAATCACATTGAGTAACATTTAGTTGCGGAATGGAAGTCTGAACCAATTTTCTGCCACGTGCTAGTGACATGTTGAAACCTAGTGTCTCTTAGCACTTTGTTAAGTCATGAAAACAACAGACTTGCCCACTTGTGTGACCAGCTACAACACGTATGATGTGCTCTGAGGTCGTATAACCGTCCCTGCACTTGTTTACTCCCACTTTCTTCCCAGTTGTAGAATCTGCACTCTCTTAGTAGTAGAAGTTTGATCAACATTCCATCTTTTCAGGGGTCCTTTCCTAGGTATAGTTCGCCTGTGCGTGTTAACCTCTTCTCTGCCCATATTAACCCTCTTTACAGTAATGATAATCCCAGCACGTCGGTGCATGCCTAAGACGAAGCACCCACTGCGAACATGATGATTATCCTTCTTCTTACTCACGCCTCCTACTGGGTGAGGTAATCTCATTGCAGTGTCACTGTGAATGATGTGATGTCTCAAGAAGCAGCTTGAGGTTTTCTCAGGTGAAAGACTCAGTATGTATACTGTATGTTGGGCATCAAGATTACAGTAAGTCTAAACTGAGTCAGTGCATTAATAACAATGCTTATGAACAGCAAAAAAGTAGGTTAAGATTAGTGAAGTGATATCTTAAGTGAAAACTCCTGCTGCATCGCAAGACCTGACTTTCACCCCGTCATCATGATCTGTCACACACACTTTCACTTTAACCATTTTTCCTGTGCTGTTTGGGTGGTAGTGTGTTGAACACAATGGCAAAAACCTAAAAACCTCTCCTGTCCCCAGATCTGACCTTCATATCATGTCCAATTTTTCTACTTTAAGTCCAACTTCAGTCCCAGCAGAATGAGTCCCAGGTGTCTCCTGCAGGATCGCTGGTCACGAGTAAGCTTTTCTCCTCCTCTCACTTTGTTCACCCCTGCTCTAGTCTTAGTGTACCATCACCATGCTGCTCGCAGGATAAGAACCTTATCCCTGATGCTAGCTCACCTTATCCCTGATGCTAGCACGTCAGAAGGCCTGATCTGACCTCCAGGGGCAAACACAGTTAGTCAGAGATGAATAATGGCGCTGAGCCTTCTCAGATTAACACTGCACTAATACTGCAACCAAAAGCAAGCCTCTTACTGTAGCTTGACTGTTTCTGTTATGCACCGAAATGGTAACCGAGACCAGACGAGAGAGCATGAGGAGTCAACAGTTAGCCAGTGTGATGGGCTCATCGCAGTGGTCCACATCCAGTGAGTGACTGCTCCTACACTGACTGCTGCATCACTGAGTTTACTTAAGCTCATAAAGCAGATTTACAGTGCCAGGGATCTTGGTTTGTATTCCCAAGAGAGTCAAAATGGCATCGGACTAGCTGCACTGTATCTCCATTTCTGCACTTTTTGCCTTGAGAGCCAAATGTGTTGCACCACTGTTTGCAAGCTCCTAGCAGTCCTCCGTCTATGAGCAGCTGGAAAGGCAGGGGGTTAGGGCAAAGCAGAGTACAGGTCAGAGGGGAATTTCTGAAACCTCAGCACCTGGTGAAGTAATTGTTTAGTCATTGGTATTGATCAACAACCCTACTGACCCTCCACAGAAACGTTGCATTATTTTCTCCAACAGATACTGAGAAAAAGAGAACTCAATTTCTCTTTTCATAAAGCTAGGGAAGCAAGGAAAAAAAGGAGATAATACCACTCGATATTAAGTAGAGTGATGTACCTGTTTGAGTTGCTTAATGAGGCTGCTGTTCTCCAGATGAGCCTTGAAGGCCTGAATGGTGGCGGCGCCGTCAGAGAACCGCCTGACAGGTGAGAAGCGCTCCATGGGGAGATGAAGGGTGTTACAGTCCTTATAGCAGGATCTGAGGAAGGGGACCACAGGGAGCATACACAAACATGTGTGTACACAAATACACACGCGCGCACACACACACACACACACACACACACAGAGACGCAACGTGACAGATAACACAGACACATCGACACGCACGTATTCAGTCATACAGACACAGAAACAGACACATGAGAAGCTTGAGCTCTTCAAACTTGCACAAAATATTAAAGTATCTGACTGTGATACATTGAGTGTAGAAAACATTACGACCCCAAAATTCACACATAGTCTAATGAATCCAGTGGCTACCCTTTAGATGATATTATCCATCCTGTCTATCATGACAGAGGCGGAGACAGGTTACTCTGAATAGGAAAAATTGGCTACGACTCGGTATTTGGAAGGTAGCCCTAATATTTTGACAGTTATATCACTTTTAAACCCTCGACACATTGTCTCAGAGGTCACTGCACAAAAATGTTCACGTCACAGTTGATCATCAGTTAAAGGCAAGTTACATATACAAACCCTCGGTAATGGAAGTTTGTCTAAGGGCAACACTGCCAAAATAGGACATTAAAAAAATGCTTCTTGAGGGTTTTTTCTGCAAATAAGGTCTTTCCTCAACTTGCCATTGATGACAGATGTTTCTCTGTGCAGTGCTCAAGAGATAAGCTAGTTTTCATTGCACAGTAAATTGGAACATAAACAACTACTTTGTATCGGCATGCTTCATAGAGAACTAAATTCCTGAACAAGATGGATATTTAAGAGGACTGAGTGATGCAGCCGTCACATTCACAAATAAATAAATTTTTCATCAAAAACAATGGCATACAGTTTCTGACTTTACACATCCACTGTAGCTCAACAGAGCATGCTTTCGTTAACAACAGGCACAAATGTATCTATATCGAGCCACAATTTAGACAACAGGTTCTGCCTACCACTGCAACCAAATACAAAAATTCACAATGAAGACAAAGTACACCCAGAATCTCCAAATACTTGTTGGAGGAAGATGATACTTATGTGGGAAAACAGCTAGAATTACTACATGGACAACACCAAAACACAAAAATATTACCGCTATTGGCGAGAATATACACAGAGAGTAATCATTTAGCTTTGAGGGGCTGCTGATACAAGACCAATCTGCTCAATCTTTGGAATGAACCTGTAACATACCTGCTCTTTCAGGTTTGTGGGGAAGAAACGGTTACTCTGAATTGTGGTTTACTGGTGATGTGGAGATATGTCTGTCATGTGCCACAACCTCCACCTCCAAAACCACTATTGACAAAAATATATGCTTCCTCCTTGGAAGGTGCACAACCTTCACTTGGTGCGGGTACATCATCACCAATGTGTGCGTGAAATCAGCTGTGTGTGCAAGTGAGTGTGTGTGAGAGGGAGAAAAAAGACAAAATTAGGCTTAATATGCCCATTTAATGTGAGTGTGTGTTTGTGTGTGTGTTTGTGCATATACAGCTCGGAGCGGGCGTGTCCCCTCACCGGGTGTGTGTGTCGGGGGCCCAGCCCCCCCTCTGGCGGGGGCCCTGGGGCCGCTGTGACTCTGCCGAGGGCTCGCCATGCGATGTGCTCATGAGCGCGTGCGTCGTGTGCCGCTTGGAGCGGTTCGCCAGGTACCTGGGCCGCAGGGAGGGGGGAGGACGGGGGTGAGGGTGGGAGACAGGAAGCAGCGCTGGTCAGCTCTCTGTCCTCACTGGCTAATGGAGACGGGGGGAAAGGCCCGCCCCACTTCTGCCAATGGGTGCCATCATTCATATCATCTTAGCCAATCAGAAAAACATAGAATAAAATTACACCATAGATGGATGTTATAGCTTATGGGTATCCCAGAAACCCCCAGCTTCCAATTAAAGGATTGGACTGGTTGCCTTTTTTTTAATTTTCTTTTTAATATAAAATCATTGGTTTTGCAAGCTTCAGAGTTAGCAAAGCTGTGGGAGAAAGCGTGAGAAAGTCCGGAGAATAATTTGGCACTTTTTGAAATGAGAGAGATAAAGAAGCTCTTGGCAAAAGAGTTTGAGACATAGGAGGGCTGGATTTGGTGGCAGATTCAGTTTGGAAATGTGGCAGAAGGCACTTGTGCGATGGAGAAAGGAGGAGAGATGGGGTAAGCACCACAGCAGAGTGGCCACCTCCCGTGGGAAAAAGCAGTGCAGCCTAAAGGCACTCACTCCCAGCAACCCAGGACACCAGCGAAGTCTACAGAAGGTGCTGTCTGAAGAGGACCAGCTGGGAAACCCTAACCTGGACTTCTGAATCTTCTGAAACTCTTATCCCAACCTGTGTCTATCTTTACCCTGGTCTAATTTAAGGTCTTTCTGTGTCAAAGCTGTTAGTTTTTCTAGATTCTTGCATAAGCATGCCTATAAACCTCCACTGCATGGTTCTAGTATTTGTTGTGTAAGCCCATTATTTTTGCTTTTTGTATTCAGTTAACTGGATTCAACACATCCCCCCTACTCGAAAATGTACTGACTAAGCTTTTGGTCCAAGAAATGACATTACGTACCGCATGTCACTGGCCTGCTGTATTTTAGGCCTGTAAAAAGTTTGTTTACATTGAAGGCAGATCGGTATTCCCAACTACCACTGGCAAGTCATTTTAAATTATGTGAGATCAAGCCTTAAGAGAATAAATTTAAATCTAACTAAAACTGAAAACTGATGCTTTGACAAAATGACAACTTTTAAGCTAGCCGAATCCTTATTTCAACATTCATACAGAACCCACCCAGGTTACGGGCCCTCCAGAATATCCAGTTTAGACAGCACCTCTGTACAGTATACCCCTTCAGCAAAACCGTCATCGTGGGTTACCTCTGTACTGCCTCTTGGTCTGGCTCTCCGTCTGAACCCTCCTCATCCACCGGAGCTACCGCAGGGATAGGGTGCTAAGGGAAGCAAAGAGTTTACTAGTCAAGACTCCTACCGTTTATTTGAGGGGAGAATATACAAATTGCACACATACGGAAATCCAGATCCTCACCGGGCTTGTGACAAGTGGTGAGGGCCCCCGAGGCCTCTTGAGGAGCTGAGCGTGTAGTTGAATGTTGGCCCCACCGTCGGAAGCTCTTCGACCAAGAGGCCCCATGCCGTTGAGCAGCTGCAGGGTAGGTGGCTGCAGCAACGACTGCTCCTGGAGGATCAGCAGACACAGGAAGTGCGAATGGAGAGGAAAATAAATAGAGTTGACATTTCGCCCCTCCACATGCAGGCTTCTGCAAATCAACCGATGACTTCCAGATGCCCTCTGATGCCAAATGAAAGAGCCAACGCCCAATCTAACACAAGTGACTGTACCTTGTACTCCAGCTGCTGTGTGGGCTGCAAGCTCTGTGTGGGCATGAGAGTGTGCGTTTGGCCCATAGTGGGGGCCAGTAGGGGGAAGGGGGGCTGTGGGACTGCACCACGAGGGAAACCCGGTGGCAGTTTCTGGAGGTCTTCCTGCATCTCTGTCCTGTGGTGGGAGGAGGGAGAACAACAGGAAGACAGGAGTCACTGGCTACGTCTATGTGCTGGAAACTAGCTCATATACTAGTCAGCGTCTAATTTGGGAGAGATTATTTAAATGCCCCTTAAATAACCCACACTCCACCATCCCTGTATCAGTGTACCCACCAATTAACACTTCCTATTTGTGATCTCCACCTGATTATTTAAAAAGCTATAAAAAGCTAGCAACTATTACATGTGATTGCTTTAAAACTTGCTCAGTATTTGGCATAAACATAGCATTTACCATCTTTTGACAACTGCCTTAAATATATGCAATTTTGACGCAGTCTTCTCCCCAAAAATCCGATAAAATGAATGAATACAAGTGCGTACATTTGATCCTTACCCAAGAAGAGAGAAAAATTGGAAATGCTGAAAGACACATACTTACTTTCACCAAGTCGTTGGGCTATTATAAACAAGATCTGGCATTTTAATGCACCAGCCCATTAACAAAACTTACCAGTGTAAATAAAAATGCAAGGAAATGATGGGAGATGACAAAGATTTTAGAGTTATGGTTTTAGGTAAAGTACTGAGGTGATTTCTTTGTACACTCAAGACATAAGAAACGGCTGCCACCTGAAATTACAGACCGGTCAGCTAACAGTTACAGAGTAAAAGCACTACTTGTTGTGATACTGCAGCAATAACAGAAACATCACTGATAGTAGGCTGGGGAGTTGTGTGTTTATGTGTCACCTTTGGTCTGGTACCCCTACAGTGTGCCGCCTCATCGAAAGGTAGCGAGCCATGGCCTCGGGAGATGGTTCCTCCCCTTCATCACTGTCCAGTGCCATGCTGCTATCCGGCTAAACAATATATACACACACATATTTGGTCATTAGTAATGCCCTGTGGTGGTGTGTGTTGCATGAATGACTTGCAATGTACCAAAACATAATATACATTTTAAATGTAGTTCAATTCTAATAAACATGCTTCAAAAGTTCAGGTCTTCTATTAAAATCCCTGCTGCAATGCAGTGATCTGACGCATTCTTGTGTTTCACAGCATTTGTGAGTCAGCTTTGAGGCTGTGTGTGTTATGTTTGAGTGTGTGTGCATATACATGTGATTATGTGTGTCTGACAATAGTCTATGAGATGGATCCAGGGCTACAATAACAGCAGTAAACTGTAGTAGCCAGTGACTATAAACATGCAAACCATCTAAAATATAAAGACTGGATGCTGTTTATGCTACAAAGAAGTGTTGCAGCAAGTCCTTGCTTGGTTAAGGGACTCCTGTAAAGGAGTGACAACATTTTTTTACCAGTCAAACTCTCCAAGTTAGAAGCAGTTCGGGTTAGAGCCATGGTTGAGATTTCAACTCCATGAACAAAAGTCCTGCCTGGTCCTAGGCGCCATTGTCGACTCACCTCAACAATCTGGTTCTCTGGGTTGATGAGCTGGACATGGGGAACAGTCATGCTAACGGGATTACCCTGTGGATCCGTCTGCAGGGCACGAACACAAACACACACAGGTCATGTGAGGTTTGCACTAATTTTCTAACAATCTCCTTATTGCAGTAGGATTGGCAGATGTGGGTAAAAGCCAATCAACTCCATCATGACATCACATACATAAAGAACCGATTTATACATACATCTATTCATAGTATAAAAGATACACATAGAATTAATCGGCTAACTACAGGGTGTGTTAAGATCATGCTGTGACTCACTGGCTCTAGAAATCTTGTTTGTAACTATAAAAACTTGGCATAGAATAGCCCCAACTCTCCAAAATAATTAAACTGTGTTGAAAATTGACACATGTAGGCTGCAAAGCCACGATCATATCATGCCAACACCAATGGACAATGAATTACCTGTACAGCGTTAAGAGGATAGCTAATGGCGCGCGGTGGGGGCAGGGCAACACGCAGGGTCTTGTGTTTCTTGAGGCGGTCAGCCAGCAGACTGTAGATGGCACTGTAGTGATCATATGCATCTGTTTGTAGAGACTAGGGTGGAGAAAGCAGAGTAGAAATAAGTTGCTGAGGTGACTTTTGACAAAAGGGAGTGATGAAAATGTAAATACATCAGTGCAAGTCAGCTACAGATTTGTGTCCAACCTGAAGTGTGCGCTCTCGGTCCAGGCTCATCTCCGACATGGCTATCAGCACCTGCTCATTGATGAGCTCCGTCTCTCTCTCCGTCTTCACCTGCTCACACTCTGCTATCAACTGGAAGGGAGAAGAGAATGTCATATGTCAAACTTCCATGGCCTTTCCTTTCACAGTTTGGAACGCCTACTCCATTGTAAAAATTAAGCTAAAAGAATAGTGTGACATTGATGACAATATTGACTGCTGAATACTTCTAGAGGGGTCTCACCCTGTCGAACTCTGGGTCCGGGTCTCCTAGCCTCATCCACTTGTTCTTACAGATCTGCTCCATGGTCAGCCTTCTACTGGGTTCCAGCACTAACATGTGTCTGATCAAGTACTCACAGTCTGCAATAACACACAAACATACAGGTGCACTCACATGAGATAAAAGCAACTCAACTGTTTGGAAAACGTGCAAAGGGACAGTCAAATTTAGCAGTAATAGTTTTTACCAGCTAAAATAGTTTGTACTGTTCATAGAGAAAACAACCAACCACTTCATTTTCTAAATTGCATTAGTTCTGTTTTATGTTCAGGAAGTGCATTTATGTAGATCAATCCTGAAGGCAACTAGTCTGCATTTCTTTTGATTTCAAAAAGATGATTTAAAGTGATGCTCCCCTCAAAATCTTTTAATCAAATACTCACCAATTATAGGCTTGAATGGTGGCTGTTTAAAGATGGTAGTAAAGAACAGTGGTTCATGTTGGCTACAATAGATTCCCATTCTGATGTCCTTTTCATGGCAGAAATACGCATCTCTCAATATCCACAGAAAATTGTCAACCCACTCCACTGTATATCCGTTTGTTCTGTTCTCTCCACTGTGTATCTGTTTACATAATATGCTGAAGGAGTGAACGTCTTCATATTTTTTTCTAATGTGAAAACTTGTCGCTATTGGAATCAAATGTAACCAACATAAATTCAAGCTGACCAAAGCCACTGTTAAAAGGTACCCTGTGGAAAATGTGACCACTAGGAGCGCCATGGAACAATGTTTTCACAAGCAGATTCCTGCTTTGTTTGTACCATGACCATCACGCGGATAGTACGCACACGAGTGGGACAAGTCATAATCTGCCATCTGTGTGACACTATTCCGCAGATCAACAGTTGGTCGTGGTCACGCACCAGCACGCAACCATTTATACAAATACTGCACGATGCATTGCACAAAAAACAATAATAAAAATTTTTTAAAAAATCAGCTTTGCAAATGTTTTATGAGGACGGAAATGCACTCAACACGTTTATTAGACCTCAAAGATGCACAAGGTGTGTTTTGGTGAGAAACACTGAAAATTTAACTTTTGTTTGTTTACAAGAAAACACCACAGGGCACATTTAACAGCCACCTTCCAAGCAAACAGTGGTCAGTGCTTGATACTAAAGAAATAGATTTTTAGTGGAGTATCAGTTTGGAATTTTCTTGGCCCTTGGGTGGAAAAAAAGCTAGTGACATCTTGCACTGATTAAAGGTATGGCCTGGAAAAGGAAGTGAAGAGACATGGGACAGAGTAAGAGTTTACTGGAGTCCTACCTGTGGACATGAAGAAGGGGATGCGGAACTTGCCACTGAGAACACGTGCCCGCAGATTTTGTAGAGTGCTGCCGTCGAAAGGCAGGGCACCGCACACTAACACATATAACACCACACCTAAGCTCTATACAGTGAAAAGACAGCAGGAAACAAACTATGAGTAGATCATTTATAAATAGGGCTTCAACAAAAAATTATATTTATTATTAACAAATTCAGAGCCCTATAGACTATTGAAGAAATTGCATACTATATTTTAAGACAAAAACCTCTCATTCATTGAGGATTCATTTTTATTTATTTGTCTTCCTGGAAAGTTCAAGCCAGTTAGCTACACCCTGTGCTGAAGCCCAATGGGGCCTTACACATACCTAAAAGTCTACTCACCCATATATCTACTTTAGGTCCGTCATACTCCTTGCCCTCGAAGAGTTCTGGTGCAGCATAGGGAGGGCTGCCACACCACGTCTTCAACAGCTGGCCTCGAGAAAACAGGTTACTGAAGCCAAAATCTGACATAGGGAGAGGAGACGTTTAATCTCATCACTTTTCCTCAGAGTAAATTCAATCAAGCCAGGAAAATGCTCCAAAAGAACATGTTCACACTTGCCTACACCCACTCACCAAACCCACTAAATTAAGTTTCCCACCCATACATTCTTAAGTGCAAACACACACATACCTGCGATCTTGATGTTGAGATTGTGGTCCAGCAGCAGATTCTCAGCCTTCAGGTCTCTGTGGACGATGTTGCGGCAGTGACAGAAATGGACTGCTGCCACAATCTGCTTGAACTTCCTCCTGGCGTCCTTTTCCGCCATACGCCCATGAGCCACCAGGTGATCTGCGCACGCGCACACACACACACACACACACACACACACACTGTACAGTTTAGAGATTTATGGTGCTCATTTGTATCTTTGAACATACAGGAAGTGAAGCCTGTGATTCTGTTCTGATTTAGCCCAGTAAATCACAACATTAATCATCAAGGAGAAAAGCATAAGCCTTTCTTTTTAGTCCTTTAGAAAACAGAGAAATGGGATGTAGGAGACTGGATATGACTCAGAGATTCAGAGAGGTATTTCAACTCTACAAATAAGTGGCACAAAAGGTAAGAGGAAGTAAATAATGGAAAAAACATGAAATCAAGCTGTGCTCAGTAAAACCTATATAAAAATAAAACCCACTTCAAACCAAAATTTCAATTGGATTTGGACTTTTACTTAGCAAAATTGCCACACATTTTAAAGATCAGTCGTGTTTGAAATTTTAAGAAATGTGTTGTATTTTGACAAAAGAAAACAAACTGTAAAGCAGAGGGAGCAGAGGCAATGACAAAGGCAATCTACATCAAGGTGAGTTAACAGTTGGGAACTCCCTTACCGAATATCTCTCCACCGCTGGCGTACTCTGTAACCAGGTAGATCATCCTTTCTGTCTCCATCACCTAAACACAAACAAATTGATAAGAAACAGGACCTACAGACCCTCTGACAGGCCAACATCTAATGATGGGCAGTCCACCCGTTACACAACAGAATGAGTATGCAGTGTTTAGCATATAAAAAGGAGGATTTAAATACACCAAAAACTGCCATTTATTCAGTGTAGTGTTCAATGTACGCATGTGTGCGGTTTTTAACATTAAGTTTTGTGGCACAGCAAGTAAATATGTTTAAACTGGTGGGAGCCATTTCACACAAGATGCTGTAAAAGGTTGACTTGTGACAGGTTGGTTTGGTGCTACAATCCCCATACAGCTGGAAAGGTTTGGGTGACAAAAACAAATAGGCTCTCTTTTCTAAGTACCTCAAAAAGTCTCACCAGAGCGAAGCTCTCAGGCAGAAGACTGTGGTTGTCCTGGCAGCCCCCCAGATATACAACCATGAATGTGAAAAGAAACTGTGAACTTTCCCTGGATACAAAATTCTTTCTAGGTACATTTTACAATTTAATCCCAACCAATGCCTACAACACATTGGTACAGTTAACCCAAAAAACAATGGCAGGTATCATCAGATATATTTTATTTGCCCTTTTCCTATTGGGTCATGGGTCTCAGGTGTACAATATGAGCATTGCTCATAAGAGTGCGTTATCTGCTCTGTGGTTGAGTGCGAGTGTGCACCTGGTAGAGGCGGATGATGTGGGGGTGCTTCAGCATCTTCATGATTTGCACCTCTCTGAAGATCTTTTTCAGGTTCTCATCGTCCAGCTGGGTCTTATCCACTATTTTTATAGCCACCTGGAGACAGAGAGACAAGAAAGGGATGGAGTTAGAGATAAGGATGGATGATGACAGAGGGTGAAGTGGTGAAGAGAGAGGGCGAGATTAAGGAGGAAACAGGAAAGGAAGGAGGGACGTATGGAAGACAGAACGAGGCAGAAACAGAGCGGAGAGTGAAAGAAAGTGAGGAGACAAAACAAGAAAGAATTCTTCGTAAACCATGCAATGTTTACCAGCTCAAAATACAGACAATAAATTGACATTATTGGTGTTTAGCAGACACTTAAATTATAGGCAACAATACCAGGGCACGGTCTCAGTGCCCTTGCAATATTGCTGTGATGACACAATAATCACAGAAGAGCAAAGTGCCAAGGAAATAACCAGCAAAGGAGCTAAGAGGAGGGGGGTCAGACAGACTCAATCTAACATGACCTGGCACAGCTAATCCATTAACAAACACAAAAATAAGCAATAAACACAAATACGTGTCCGCCATTGGCTGAGTTGAGAAAACAAGATCTTACGAAGAGATACTGGAGATTCCAGCTTGTTTGGGTAACCTGACCTGAGCCATGACCTTCGGCTGCAAGCACGACTCTTACGTAACTGCTGAGCCCTGGACAATGGCTCCGGCAGTGTGGACGGTGATGGTGTGTGACAGGAGCTTTGCTCTGCCACTTACGAATGGGGAGACGTCTTTAATGACACAATCAAGCGAAGCTAATGGGGCTGTCCCAAAACACAGCGTCTCCTATGGGCGAATCTGAGTGTGTGTGGAAAAAATGAAAAGCACACACACACAGCATCCGTTAAATTCTATTGTGTGCCATCCCAACCCGCCTTTTCCCGATACCAAACATGAAGAAGATGAGGCCATCTGAAGCCCTTCAAGGCTGACTTCCTGTTGCAGACAGGAAGGGGAAGTTAGGGAGAGCGAAGAGGGGGCTCCTGAGAGAGCAGAGAATCACATCTAACAGTGGCATTAATCCAGATCAGTGTATGTCTGTGTGTTGCTTCCCTTCAGGCAGGGCCGTTCCCATCAAGGGCATTGTACAATTGTACAAAACATGTATTGGTAAAGTTCTTGTCTTCTCCTACATGTACTCATTTAAAACACTGATGTCAGTTTATCACCCTTGGTGTTTTGCAGTTTATTTGATTATTCAATTATGCAATTTTTGTGGATGAGTTCTTAATTTAAAAAGAGTGCATCCTGTGTGTTTCTTTAGAATTAAAATGGTAGCGTGTCACCCAGCCTTAAGAAGCGTATTGCCCACCTTATAAAATTACTTGTATTTTTTTGTATTGGCATATTGCCATCTATAAAGACACTGAACATCAGCAAAAATAGTATTATTGAGTATTACTTTAAAAAAAACAACACATATTTTGCCATGTATGTGCATATGTATGCATCTGTTTGGAATGTGTGTCTATGTGGTATTTTAAGCTCTAGGAATCTATTCTTGTAATTGGCAGTCTTCCAGTTTTGTTGATGTAATCACTCCCCTCTGCATCTTCTGGAGGGTAACAACAGGACATCTGGATCACACACACACTCCCACACTCAACCGTATGCCAAAAATCTACACGTACACATTATGCTAATTTTGAGGACAGCGAGTCCTTCTGAAAATGGGGAAACTGGGCTACAATTACAATCGTACAGAGGCTTGGTGTGTGTCTGAATATAAAACCTTCAGCCAGGGAAATTGTTCAGTGGCTACATGACAAGGTAGATGCAGTGGCACAACTGGGGCATTTAGGAGTTAACTGACACTGTGTTTCACCCACCATATGGATTGAATGATGAATCAATTAGGGACACTGCTTAAGATTTGCATCCCTTGTAAGAACTGAACTTTGTAATGCTAACAGGTAAGCTGTACTTGGCAAACAACCATGTGACCAGTATATAGCTCAAAGGTTGGGTCTCCAGGTTTAGCTCCAGCCAAGGTACAGTAAATATGTTGTGGCTGACACCATGTACCTTAGCTGCCTCAGAGTGTTCCGTTGGCTTTGCACTAGATTCTATGACTCTGGAATTTTCCATCAAAAGATCTGTGTTCACACACACACACACACACACACTCCAGAGAGGCCGGCTGCAATGAGATGAAGTGTCACATAGCCCCTCCGATCACAAGACAGTGACCTCAACACTGCACCATGCCAGAGCAGCTGGTGCCCAGTAGCGGAGTATGGACCATTTACTGTACATTACCACACACACACACACACACACACACACACACACACACTTTACAGTATAAAAGAAATAATAGCAGCTGATGGCAACAAAACAAGAGTTTAAAATAAAATACCCATCTTAAACGAAACATTTCAGAAAAATATAATTTCTTTTGACATTAGCGGAAGCGCTCTTTATTTCAGGTGGCACATTTCCCCTATAGGCTGTACACTGCAAGAAACCCTGCAATATGCTAAGATGCATAAAGTACAAGCAAATTGTAGTACTTGGGCTATAGATCTAAATGGCATCCAAGTCCCCCTCTCTTTTCACAATGACATTTTCCATTGGATTGATTATTACACATATTACCAGGTTTCAGGTGATTGCCAGCTTTCATGCAAGTGTACAACAACAATGCAGCTACCCCATAGAAGCTATTAAGACCGAGATTACTGGGAGCTTGTTAGGAGCTTATACACACGCTAATGATCCAGCAACAGCCGGCAAATGTATGTCCTATATAAACCTATACGAGGACACAAGAGAGCATTGGCTGGCTGCGATCATGCAGACAATGGGTTTGTTGTTGTTCTGTGAGGGAAATTTCATTGTCAGTGGCAATAATGCACATAATGTGTAAAAAAAACAACCCTGCATTTTCAGCATAGTGATGTTTTGGAAAAGCAATACACTGACTTGTCTTATTAAATGTGTACCAATATATGTGAGATAAGGGCATGACCTATGCCATGCCACTAGAGCTGCAACAATTAATCAATTAATCGTGAAAATTATGGGCAGATTAATCGATAATGAAAATAATCGTTAGTTGCAGCCCTATATGCCACTAATTTCTAAGAACCTGTTTACACAACAAAGCATAGAGTGGCTTTTCTAAATTGCGACAACATAAAAGTAATTTGCATAAGTGCATAACACTTCATGAATCTTGAATGTTGGGCTGAGCAATTTATCTTTTTGACAAATGACAGATGTTTACATCTGCTAAAATAACTGCATTCCTGTAGTATTAGTCATTCAAATTCAAATGATAGCAAATCTTCTCTCTGACTGACTCTGGTTAAACAGGCCATGAAGAATAGGCAGGTTCCAAAGTGTCAAAGTCTCCGTTTTCAATTCATATTTATTTAGTAATAAATGGAATGGACAAAATATTAAAAGCACCTCTCAGTATAATGCAATACAATTCAACAGTAACAGCCTCAAAAATTACCATTAAATTGAATCAACCCTTCTCAAAAAGTTTTAACAAAAACTAACATTATAACCCTCATGAAGTTAGGATTTATTGCAGGACAGTTGTATTAGACTGCATTCGTTTTAACTACATGTACAACTTACTGTAGACTAAACAATAAAAACAGTGAAAAAACTTACAGAATAATCAACAAGTAAAAAAATAATTAATCACAGTCCTTGTTGATGTATTTTCCATCCCTATATTCTCTGATGAAATAATACTGGAAGTAGTGAAACGTATCCCTCATTATAAGATTTTATATATGATGTTCGTATCCTTCCAGCATTCTTTAGGACTCTCCAACATTCACTTTGAAAACATCCATCCATGACTCAACTATGAGACTAATCCAAAACAAAGAATTGGGTCTATGGTGTAATGTCTACAGTGGGCAGCTGGGGCAAGTGCACACAGGCGCGCGCACACAGGCGCGCGCACACAGGCGCGCGCACACACACACACACACAGAATGGTGTGGTGATATTATGTATGATGTTAACCTTAATCAACAGATGACACAAATTACAACACCCACAGGGAGTGTAATGTTCAGGCTTAACCCATATCAGCATGTCAGGGAGTTTAACCCGTACTAGCACACACACACCCTGTTCAGATCAAAAACATGGCATCATGGCTATCTGTAAACCTAGTCTTTACAACAGCAAACTGGAAGCTGCTTGGTATGAAGCTAAAACTGTGGCTTTTGTGTGTGTGTGTGTGCATGCGTGTGTTTGTATAAAGTCATGAGGAGATCGCCATACACACAAGATAAGGTCACGGCGGTTCAGCACTATGACTGTATTGTGCGCGTGCAGATACAGAGAATACAGGCAGTATGAGTCAGCACAATGCCTCTCAGATGTTCTACAGTGTGTGTTTTGCACTTGTATGAGTTTATGTGTGGAAATGACTCAGTTGAGTGTGTCAGGCTGAAAGTACAAGACTGGGGACACGCTACAGTGTGGAAAAACTGGACATCACACATTCATTTGCACTGTTTTTTTTTTTTTTTTTCTTCTTTCTTCTTTCATAGCAGAGCCCACACTTTCTGGCTAGTAAATGCTGAGACCTAACCATAACCAGTATTCAGCAAAGTTGTTTGGATGAACACATACATCACAACAGCCAGATGACTTGCATTACCATTTTATTTATAGAGCAAACTAACAAATTCAATACGGAATTGTAGAGCATAAACAATATTTTCACAAAATAAAATTCTATTTCTCAATGACAATTATGGGGCCGAATTTGAATTATAAAAAGCCGAAACTGCAGCATGGCACCGCATCACCCCAGCCTGGTTGCCTCTGCACAGTCCACATTCCCATCCTGACAGTGATTGTTGACTGGTGCTTACAAAAGAAGAAACCAGCAGTTCCAGTTTGGCTCTGGCTTTACAATAGGACAAACCTATCTCTATAAAGAGAGGTAAATATCCAAACTCTTCCTTAAGGAATGCTACAAGAATGTACCTTTGTATTGGCATCAACGTCTCAATTCTGAAATCTTGACCACCTAAATTGGAATCGAGGAAGAATTAACATCTTACATTATGCTACCTATAAGTCTTTCAAAAGCACAAGTCTTCATCCTACAACACAGAACTAACTTAAATATAAAAACATGTTTGCTTTACTTGAACTATATCCTTGCTAGCTGTAGCAGGTCTTACGTTCATAGTCCTCTACCTGCCCACTGCGATCATGCCAAATGTTCACGGTAGAGCTGCAATGATTAGTCGATTAAAAGAAAATTAATGGGAGGGCAACTATTTTGATAAGTGACTGAATTGATAATTGTTACTTGTCATGCAAAAATGGCAAACATTTGCTGGTTCCAGCTATTCAAATGTAAAGATTTGCTGCATTTCATCATTTTACTATCATGTATGATAGTAAATTAAATATTTTTGGGTTTTGGACATGACAAATTTAAGAGCAGACTACTCAAGAAATTTGAAGACAGCACTTTGGGCTCTAGAAAGTTTTCACTACTTTTTAATATCTCATAGACTAAATGATTAATTGGGAAAATAATCAGCAGATTAACTGATAATGAAAATAAACATTATTTGCTGCCATGCTCTATGGTATGGGTGGGTGACTCTGGATGTATTAGACCATTGTGTACAATATTGTAAATCGATGAGCTGGCCTGCTTTATGGCAGCATTGGATTTTTGTATGATTTTTGCATTTGAGTGATTTTGATTTATTTTGCTGGATTAGCCTGTCTGGATATTTAATCCACTAACGATTTCAAATATATAGGACATTACTATCAGGACATAAAGTTCCATATACCTTAGTAGAGGATTATATCCATGTTGCCCACTCTTAGTGCACAGATCATGTTATGAAGGCCTGTATTCAAAGCAGCAGCATCAGCCTTAGCTCTTGTCTATCACAACTGTGGCTTCTGGCTGGAAGACTTTGCATCAGCAGAGCTACTACCATCTTCACTAAACAATCAATTGAAAGGCAAAGAGAAGTCAAGGAGGTGGGAAACCCGAACATACCTGACAAATTGTGCGGCATCCTGTTTATAGCTTTGGTGAACAAAAAACATGCACTGTCATCATTACAGACAATGAGCTCTGCCAATGGCAAGTCACCTCCATTCAGAATTGATGGTTGGAGGCAGGAACCACCATCATCGCTATGGAAACCACCAGTAAGACTTCAATGGAGCGACCTTTCTCCAACTAGGAGCCTTGGCAACACACAGTCGCCTCTGACAACAAGCAGCGCTGTGGATGATGATGGCACCAAGCTGTAATTTTTAACTGCCACAGTGTGCTGTTCGGACATGGTTACGGGGAGGGGAGGGGGAGGGGGTTTCCTTTTCCTTTTGACACACAACTAAGGATGCAGCAGAAGACGACTAGAACATATGTCAAACAGAAACATAGCCTTTGTCATATTATTCACCCAAATGAAATATCTTTATATTTAATATCTTTGAGAAACACAGAGGGGATGCTGTATGTTAGAGAGCTTTGCGTGAGTGTGTGTGACTGAGTGAAATTGTTACACAGTACATTAGGCCTGTTACCTAACGCTTGCCATCCTGCCTGCCCTCTTCCTCCTGCTCATCCTTCTCCTGCCTAAAAAAACACTCGGGAGGAAGTGTCTGTGTGTGTG
>LKNJ01003614.1:33346-63718 GCA_002120245.1 Maccullochella peelii
AGACGACAGGAAGAAGAGGAAGGGGAAGAGGCCTGCTTCCCCACAGAGGGACAGGTTAGGACACGCTGCACAGTGCCATCTTTCACCAGTCTCGCTCACCTTGCTGTGGGCACAACAAGACAGAGGGGGCTTTGCAAAGTGTCTTTACTTGATCCTCCTTAGTCAGGTCATACAAGGGCACTGACCATACCTCCTTTGTCAAGCTATTACAAGTATGCACATACAGAAAAATACAATGGCAGTCCTGCGCATTCACTGTATTTCAGTGGGCTTATCAAACATGACAAACACAACATTAAAATCTTGATAATCATTTTATCGACATAGTCTATTATGACAGAAGAATTGAAACACATTTTTTAGCAACTGATCAGATTAAGTAATAAATCTTCAGATAAAACTTCAGGCTCAGCAGTATTTTTTACAATCTCAACAAATGAATGCCTAATTATTCATCAGTAGTGAAAGAAGATTGTTTGCTGTTGCCCTGCAGATGAGCATTTGCTGCCAAGAGAAATCTGCAACACTCCGACATGTTCTTGTGTCATCACCATCCCTGAATATTAGCACTGACCATTTACCTAGAGGGCAGCCAGGACCAAAGATGGTTTATTATACCTGACTGGCAGCGATGGACAGTTTCCAAAATTTTCAGAGCCAGAATACTGATGAAAGATTCCATTGACTCAAATCAATTAATTGCACATAGAAAATAATTTCTATTCAATGGTTGATAATGGCCATAGAAAGGATGTGCAAATATACCATCTGTTAAGGAAAGTGGCTGGGATTTGAAATATCATCTCAACTAAAGTGCCCTGAAACACAAGGCAACTACAGGCCTGATTAACAGCCCATCAAATTGCGGTGTGGGGCGATTAGTTCCATAACCTCGGTCACCAGGACAATAATTCTTTCAACAACTTGGCTCTCTCTGTGTGTGAAACCCAAGAAGCAACGTGTGCATACACTGACAATTCATTACCAGCCTCTGTTCAAGTCTAACATCTCATTTAAACATACCTCATAAAATTTGAGCATATTTCCAAGGACATTTCAGGAGATGATGTGCATTTTTCCATATTTCTGATACTTTATACACTAAACAATTTATTGATTAAAAGAAAAAATTACCAACAGATTAATTGATAATAAAAAACATGATTAGTTAAATTGTTACATTTGTATATATGATTTACTAATATCTATCATTACTTATTAATATTTATCATTGCCAATATAGTCTATTGAGACCCTAAATTCATACAGCAGTAAGTGCTAGAGCTAAGCCTAAAACAAGTCATTTATAGAGTCACCCAGAGCTCATGGAAAACGTATATCCCTTGCTGAAGGGTCATGTCCAGCAATAAAGTTTATGGAGACTGAACACTGAAATCAACACTTATCAAGACAGCAGCAAAATGACGCCCAACTCCCTCTAGCATAGCGTCTGTGTGAGAGCATCAAAATTCCTGTTTTGACTTCCACTTCACTAGCTTGCCTTTGTCTAAAGGAGATGAACTTTCACTATTACAACATCCAGGCACAGCACACAGACTGCCTCCACGAGAATCTGCACAAATACATGGATGTAATGGCAGTGTCTATTGGGGAAATCAACTTTAAACAAATTGAATGTTTTGCGTTTAACAAAACAGCAGAAAGCAAATGAGGCATAGAAAGGGACTATTCCTTTCTGGGCTTCTAAGCTACCAAATATAAATAACCAGGCCCGCTTCTGTGTGACTGCACTGCAGGATACCATCCAGCTCCATCTAACAACGGAGAGAGTTGTTGGGCTATTTTTGACTAGTCAGCATTTCTCATTGGATCGTTATAAAACCTAGGCCATAAAACAAGGCTCCAAAGCGCATCTGATGACTGATCATCATATCCATATTCATGATATCCACAGGCATGTAAAAGCACACTCCTATTCTTCTGATATTCATGAGCAACTGGGGGTGCTGAAACCCCTGAGCTAGTTGATGAAAATCATGAGCTGACTGGTCCGTCTGTGACCACCACCATCAACAGACAACAAACAAGGCATGTCTTTCATTCTGTCAATCTGTGCTCCACTGTCACTTTGTCCTCTGCCTGTCTCTCACACTCAGACAGACAGACAGACACAGCCACACACACACACACACACACACACACACATCCAGGCAAGCATAAACAGGCTCACACACAAGGAGCAAAGCTTCATAACCAGCTCATCAATCCCTGACTATAATGTTGCTACTGTACTGTCTTTGTATTACTTTGTAATATTACAGACTGAACACAATGCTCCCATACCTACTAGTCTGTAAATGATATTACAGTCATATCAAGACAAAACACTACATGGCAATCGCTGACCCAAGTTTATTTTGGCCTCATGAAACTAAATGGGAGGTTCTCTGGGCTATGTGGCGCAAATCACCCAAATGACTCGTGTCTGCCTGTCTGTGTGTATGTCAACAAGGGCACAGAGGTAAAGCTGCACACTCAGCTGCCTTGACACACCTTTATTTGTTCCATTCGAATTAAAGGCTCTTCAACAGGTAAAGAAAAAAAAAACAATTATATTGGGGGAGCTGTCTGTATGTTTAGGCTTCAGCTACCCCTATTTGTAGAGTGTTCAACCAAGAATCCATCATAAAGAAGGCTCTCATGTCACCTTATTGCAAGTATGGTCCTGGGTAGAAGCTCTCCAACAGGCTGGAAATCAAAGTTTTTCTTTGCAGAAATATTACTGATGTTTGTTGTTGTCAAATGCACGTTAGTGATTTGTTTGGGCCCTTTTGGCCTTAAACTACCATGCCAGTCAAGAAGGCATAGCCAACATATCTGGAGTTACAACAGACTGCTCACAGGCAAATACAGATTTGAAACATTGAGGCACCTGATCCAATAGGTCAGTACAAAACAAAAACAGTACTTAGAATATTTGAGCTCTCCCTTCCGCTTATAATGCCCCAAACTTCCCCTACCTACCATAAAAAGGTTAAAACCTTCTGTTTGCAACAAACACTAACAGGCCCATTTATAAAAAAAAAAGGCATTGGTTACAATGTTAAGTGTCATGATCAGAGTAACAGATTGGCAGCACAGGACAGACTTGTTCTGTGTTTTGCATGAACATCATTTGTTGATAATAGCGTCTGTTAGTGAATGTGTCAATCATCCAGTATACTGCTAACAGACGCAAAAGCATCTACGTACATTCAAAGCGTGTGTTGGCATTTTTGAAACCACTAATTTTGCCATGTTTTCTTGTCAGAGAGGCTTCATGGAAATGCCATCTCGCGATTAACAGAGAACATCTACATAAATACCACAAAAAATTGGTACACGAAGATGAAATGCAGCTTTGATACAATGGTTAAGTTACATCACGACAAGCTTGGTTGTATTTCACTAAAAAGAAAAGATAAAAGGAAAGTGGTTTGTTAATTTAAAATCATTCTGTCAAGCTAGCCAAATGAAAAAGCTAACGTCAGAGTATCTGGCTCTGCCATAGTTGGCTTTAACCAGTTGTCGTTGGTACTTTTACATTGAATTTCATAGAGAGCGATCAACACTTGGGTAACTTACACCTATCAACTTCGGAAGTTCATTGTTCATTTAAAGTTATTCAGTAGAGTGCTGCAAACTTTTAACCTTCTGTGTTGGCATCTATCTGAAAGACATCTGCATCTAGCCAAACAGCTAATTAGCAAGTAAGCTAAGCTAGCTACTAGAGTCGGAACGTTCTGTCTCCTCTTTTTCATCTTCGTCGATACCCTTCTCTCCGTCCTCTGCGCTTTGCCAAACACATTAACCTCAGGCCTTTCCTTTCCTTAAAAATACTACTTGTTAATATAAGTGAAATCAGATTTATCGTGTAGTAAATGTGTTAGTATCCAGTAGTTAGAGGTGATGCCCTGTGTCGAACAGACCCCCCCCCCCGCCAGCACCAAGCAGCGGTGTCACCAAAGCGGGATGGCCGTTTTGTCTCCAGAGCCTGAAGGCCCCAGCGTCATCCTGAGTACATGGTCGAAAAGGCTTGAAATAAAACAATGACAACTAGTAATTGTTTACCTCTAGCGCTCGGACATCAGTCGTCTTACCTTTGCTTTGGTAATGATGTGTGTGGCTAGTTTAACAACCGCGAAATTTCCCTTGCCGATGGTCCGCTCGATTTCATAGTGGCCCACTCGGGCTGGGGGGGGCCTGGTGGCCGAAGTGTGGCCAGGATTGGTGATGCACCCAGTGGCCGTGCTGGTACGACTGGAGTGGCTGATCCCGGAGGATGGCTGGGCTCGGTTCTGGGAGCCCATGCCTGCGTGGGTCGGTCGGGCAGAGTGCGTAATCCCGGCCACAGCGGACCCAGCAGCACCTCCGCTTGACACGGCCGCCATCTTCTCGCCTCTCTGCGGGAACAACAAGCAGCCTTGCGCAGCGCGCATCGCGGGCACGCCCCCGCCCTGCGTCATTTTACGTGGAACGCTCCTCCGCAGCGCCCTCTTTAGGTTGTAACCATGGTAACGATCAGCGTAACAAATGACTTCATACAGAAACGTATTGTGGTTGCCTTGGCGACAAAGAAGTGCGCATTATCACTCTGATTCCCATGATTCAGTGATTCCTTGCAAACTGCTGCACTATGTATGATCAGACGGGTTCATGAGGCTTTAAAGGTATACGCCGCTCTAACGCTGCAATGACATAATTATTCAAATCATCAGTTGAGGAAAACAGATATTCTCAAGCCGAAATGACACTCAACCTAGCGGTCGATTCTGCAATGCCATGACGAGGTCCACACAAAGCATGTCCATTTGTGCTGTTCGTGCACACCCTTCTATTTCTATATTTTGATTGCTAATGTGTAATTCTTTAATTTTACATAAATATTTTGGTAGAAAATAATGGCATTATTCTCAATAGCTTCCATGCAATGTAACTCAGTGACTCCAAATCAATACCAACTGGACACACAGCACACACCTCTACTACAACTGCAGTTCTACTACACAGGTGTAGTTGAAACTAAGACTCCCCCACAGCATTAAGCACATTTCAAAGCAATACTTTATTTGCATACGGGACATTTCCAGTTTCCTTTCTGGGCCTTTTTTTCATGTTGTGTGCTGTCCATGCCTAGACGCTGGGCATGGACGCATCTTCCGGGCACAACACTGGACCTGTTAAAATAAAATAAAACATTTATTTATTATTATCATTCATTTTTTTTAAATTAAAATCGAAGAAGCACTAAAATCCAATATGAAGAGGTGTGTCCTATGTATCCAGTCTAGTATGTGGAATGCACATACATAAAACCTAAAATATCTATTGCTTAAATTCACCAACATTGCTAATTTAATAATTTTTTTTTTTTAAATTAAGCAAAATAAAACGGGTAATTTCATATCATGCTGCTGTTTATTCTCACCTGTTCTGCAGAAATGCTTTAGAATAGGCTGTTTTCTAAGAGGGATGTAGTATGTGGGGATAATACAATTGTTATTCTGCTATTCTATTCTATTCGATTCTATAGCCGTCTCACCATGTTGTAGACAGCACCACTCCATGGTAGAGAGGAGTTCCAGCATCCTGTTACTCAAAACTGGATTACCAACTGAGCAAAGCAGGCAGCTGCCCTGAGTCTCAGACCCCCAGGGCCCCAAGAAGAACCAGGTTCACTATGTCAATTTGTTTGAGGTAATTTGATTAATTGAAATGTTCTTTTGGTATGCGCACTATTAACTCAGCTGAAATGATATGTCCCTAAAGACAGGCTTTGCGTTACCTAACCTCGAGGCCCTGGTTTGTAAATCAGAAAAAAGTGTCATGCAAAAACCCAGTCCAAACAGGCCCATTTCCAAGTCCCATTTAAAAGCCCATTTTGATTTTCAAATAAGCATCATTAGCTTTTTTGGTTTTCAGGCCCATTTAGATTTGTGGATGTGAAATTTACCCAGAATCATCAGAAACTGAATTATGTAGGAAATATATATTTCTGCCCCATAAACCACAAGGTACAACATCACATCAGATACATCATTCAGCACATTAATAATCATTTTCCTACTGATAAAACTCTTAATATCTAACCTAACTCTTAATATCTAACCTGACACCATACTGATAATTTGAGTAGTAGAGTGCAGCGACATGACGTCATGACGTCGCACTCGGTTTGTTTACTGATAGATTGTAGATAAATGTCTGAGTGTGGAGGGGGCGCTATTGGTACAGCTGCTTCACACAGTAAACAGAGAATTTCTTCACCCCCCGAACGAGAAGTCTTCCCCAATGCGAAAGCAGGCCGTGACAACCGCTCACATTGGACAGACGTGAAAAAATACGTGCTGTCTTATTGCTGACACGCTCCGCGACGCTGGAACTGAACTTACCCCGATATCCAAACAGCCTGACCAGCGTACTAACCAACAATGCTAACGTTGGCACAGCTCGCTAGCAGCGTTCTAGCTTTTGCGTTTCAGGTGAAGAGGAATTGAGTATCGCATCATCTTGTTGTCTTTAAACTTGTGGTACTAGTTGCAATAGGACGAGGAACACGCATTTAGCTAAAGTAAACATCCCGCTGTCTCTTTAGCTTGTCAGTTAGCTGCTGCTGTTATTGTTGGTTTATGCTGGAAGGGGAACCGTTACGCCTGCCAGCTTGCTATCCGAGGAATTGTTGCTGAATGGGGTGGAGTTTTCATTAGTATTGTACTAGAATAACGTTAGGTATCCGTTGCCAGTTTAGGAAGACGGTGTCAGACAAAATGGTGTTAAGGAGTTGCTGGAAATCTCGACATAAAAACAGCTCTGGACCTGCGCCTTGTTGGATCCGCGGATCAGGATCGGCAGTCCTGCTCTGGTTATGTGTGACCCAGTTTGCTTGCGGCAGTGGGGCGGTGGGGGAGACCAAAAATGTGGTCCAGAAAGATGCAGAGTTTGATGTCACCTATAATGACACGGTGACAAGTGAAAACCAGACCATCTATGCTTTCAATCACACTGTCTCCAGGAACAAGGTGAGATTAAATAGACTAGTAGATTTGTTTTTCACTTATTCATATTAAGTCATATTGAGTGTAATATGATCTTTTCTCTTTTTCCTTTCTTTGGGTTTCAGACGGAGGGAGTGCGTGTGTCTGTGGATGTGTTGTCACAGGGTTTGGAGAGTCCTATCCTGTTTGTGGTACGACAGAAGCAAGCTGTGCTGTCTTTTCAAATCCCTCTCATACTAAGAGGCCTGTGAGTATCCCCACTTTACGCCAGTTGTAAACTGGACTCATTGGAAGGCATGATCTTATCTTTTCTTTCAAAATCAGCTGAAAAGAAACTAGAAATGTAGACTGTGTATTGGTCCATCACTCCTTTAAACCCACTCTTTTATCTTGCCACCTAGTCCAACAGCATCCAATGAAACTGAACTCCCAACAATATTTCTAGTATGTTACCTTAGATGACCAGCAGAATGACTGATTGCCATATGTTTTGTGTAGTTGAGAATGGCTCATATTTTGCCTTTCAAGTCTGCTATATATACTTCAAAGGCCACCTTTTCCAGAACATTTGTGAGATATATAAATAAATGGAATATGATCTGCACACTCCTCAATACAGAATTGGAAAGAAAAAGGGACATATTAGCCATACATTTATCTGTATGACATGACATTTTGTCACAATGTCTAAACTGACCAAATCAATTGTAAGTTATAATGTTTGTTAACTATTGGCCATCAGCCCATCTGTGATGTGATCGGAGTCTCCCACACTCTGGTTGTGCAACACCAGAATGATTTGACCTTAGTCTTGTGGCATGTTTTAGTAGTTCACTAATGAACCTTGGACTTTCACTTCCTCCTCTGAGATCCACCAGGATCCCAGCTAAATGTAAATGAGCTACCTCAAAGTCAGCATAATTTATGTAGCTTCTGTCACATGCTCTCTTTAAAAGAATTCACTTCCATGTGTTGGGTTTTTATTGATTTTGCTCAGAGATTATTGAAGATGCATTATTTAGTTAGGTCATCTGATTCTGAAACGGCAATCCTGGGGAATGTAGTACATAGTACACTCCTATAATATTAAAGAATCTAATAGAATAATGTCCATCTTTTTGCCCTGATTTCTTTCTTCATACGATCATCCATTACCTAATTTAAAGTGTCTACCTATTCTGTGCAACAGAAAGGAGCTTTTAATAAATATAAATAAATATAAATATAGTGAGCGTCAGAGCCACTATCCAGGATGAAACAACTAAGATCCGTGAGGAGGAAGAAAAGCAGGTGGAACCATCATGGGAGGACAAACCCCTGCATGGTATGTACCACCGGCAGATAGGTGAAGTGGCTGATATCGAGAAATCCTACCAGTGGCTGGAAAAGGCTGGACTCAAAGACAGCACAGAGGCACTAATCATAGCAGCACAGGAACTGGCTCTGAGAACAAGATCAATAGAGGCCAGGATCCACCAGGCAGGACCCCAGGTGCAGACTGTGCAAAAGTGCCCCTGAGACAGTCCAGCACATAACAGCGGGGTGCAAGATGCTAGCAGGCAGGGCGTACATGGAGCGCCATAACCAAGTGGCTGGCATAGTGTACAGGAACATCTGTGCCAAGTATGAGCTGGAAGTCCCAAGGTCAAAATGGGACACACCTCCGAAGGTGGTTGAGAATGACCAAGCTAAGATCCTGTGGGACTTCCAGATACAGACTGACAAACTGGTGATGGCGAACCAACCGGACATAGTAGTGGTGGACAAACAGCAGAAGAGGGCAGTAGTGATAGATGTAGCAATCCCAAGCGACTGCAACATCAGGAAGAAGGAACACGAGAAGCTCGAGAAATACCAAGGGCTGAAAGAAGAGCTAGAAAAGATGTGGAAAGTGAAGGCAACAGTGGTACCCGTGGTAATCGGAACACTCGGGGCTGTGACCCCCAAACTGGGAGAGTGGCTTCAGCAGATTCCAGGAACAACATCCGAGATCTCTGTCCAGAAGAGTGCAGTCCTAGGAACAGCTAAGATACTGCGCAGGACCCTCAAGCTCCCAGGCCTCTGGTAGAGGAGCCGAGCTTGAAGGAGTAACAGACCGCCCGCGCTGGTGAATGGGGAATTTTTTATTATTATGTATATATATATACCAACAGCAATCTTTTATCTATGAAGCAGACAGCTCTGACTGAGAGAAAAGTCAAATCAGCCTCAGTCACTCAGTCCCAACTCCAAATAATTAAGTTTTAAGTGAAGTATAAGCTGATTTAAGAGATCTGTACATATAATCAAACAAATGAGCCCAAAATCAAAGAAGAATCAATAAGAAACCCCCCTCCAGAAAAGCCTCTTCCATGTCTGGTTGATTTACTGACAAAGTCAACTAAAACTTTTCTGGTTCTGCAGTTCAGACAGAGAGAACAAGACGAGAAGAAAGAAACAATAAGACAGAGAGAGAAAGAAGTGATCCACACTGGACATTTCCAGCTGGATCAAAGCATTGTCCTGCATAATTACAGCACATTACTACATAGACTGTCTCTCACACAGGGAAAACAGTTTTGTTGTGTCTCCACGCTGTGAGGAAACAAGCAAACTGTTGAGCTTCATGTTTAAAAAAAAATCCACTTCCTGTACAGAATGAGGTCATCACTGTGTTACAGCTACATATTTACCATCACTGTAACTTCAGTCTGTAACAAAAAGTCTCACTGCTGCAGTGATAACAGTGGTTATCACTCTTGTTCTCTGTGTAGTTCTCTTGTACTCAATAGATCTCTCCTGGTTCTAAGCCATCAACGTGTCTCTTAGACCCTGTCCCAACTTGTTATGCTGTGAGAGAGAGAGACCCAAGCGCAGACCATAAGAGTGGGAGAAGAAAGGAGTTTATTAAGGAAGGGCAGGGAGGTAAACAGGGCAGGCAGGTAGGAGGACGGGCGGGCACGCAGGCAGGGCAGGCAGGCAAGTAGACAGGCGGGCAGGCAGGGAGGCAGGCAGACGGGCAGGTAATCTGGCGGGCAGGGGAGCAGGCAGGCAGATAAGCAAGGGAGCAGGCAGGCAGGTAAGCAGGGGAGCAGGCAGGCAGGTAAGTAGACTGGCGGGCAGGCAGGCAAACAGACGGGCAGGTAATCCAGAACATGAACCACAACATCCAACAGTACACATGAACAAGAACAAGAACAATGAACCGACGAGAAACAACTGAAAAGGACAGGTACAAATAGGGAAAGCACAGACGAGGGGACGAGACACAGGTGTGGTACAAACACAGGTGAAAACAATGAGGGCTGAGACGGGAGGCGGGACACAAGACCGAACTTCAAAATAAGAGCACCCAGGGACCAAAACCGTGACAACCTCTACTTCTGTCCCTCCTCTTGGTTCTGTTTTCAGGCTTCAGAAAATCTATCCTGTGACGGGAGACTTTGACCAATCAAGAGAGGCGGAAGGTTTTGCATAGGTTGCACAGGTTTTGCCTACCGCAGCTTTAAGCACGTGTTTATTATTGTAACCATGATAATGAAGGTCCCCTAACCGTAACAAACAAACCACAATGTTTCCATAACCTTAACCAAGTTGTTTTTGTGCCTAAACCTAAGTAAACCATAACCATAGTGCTGTCACATCATAAAACACATATATTTTACATAAATAGTTACATGATCAATAGGAAATGTATTTATGCCACTTATTTCATGATGTTTTATTATTTTTAGATGTCTTTAGCCTTTTGAACTCCAACAGTAAACTTTACTGAAATCTGTGACTGCCACAGACAAATGATATGACTGCGGGACCATGTATCAAGTTAAGTGTTTTCATACGAGTGTCACATTGAGCTGATCAGCCACCTGTCTCTCAGGTTGGAGTTCACAGTGGGCAGCAAGGCACTGAACCGCTTCCGTCTGATCGAGAGGCATTTTTTCAGAAACCTCCTGCTCAAAACCTTTGACTTTGAGATTGGCTACTGCATCCCACACAGCAGAAACACCTGTGAGCACATCTACTGCCTACCTGACCTGGACCCAGAGATAGGTATGATTAAAGGACCGCTACACAAACAGACACACATACACAGACCATGCCCACACTAATGCAGGTAGACTGTACATTTGTTGTTTGTCAAGCAAGAGGGGGAACCTTATATTTCATGTTACTAATATTTTCTTTGTACCCACTCCTTGACATAGAAAAACATTGTTACATCGTCTGCCCCAGAATCTCAGTCTCAGTTTCTCACGGAGCCCTCCTGGGCTCAGCTGAGGATATAGAGCCATGGGGGGCTCCATAGTTTCTTAAGATTTTAAGGTGGTGCACTCCTATTTTAACCTTAATATGTTGATGGAACAATAATCACACAGAGCCAAATCACACATTACAAGTGGAATTAGTCATTTCCAAAAGGATGGCATTATGACATTTGTTGTTTGGAGGATTCAGTACATCTGCATCAGTGTAGAATTAGTCTTACAATGTCTAACTCCTGCTCGACATGTTTCTCTTTTGCTGTGCTCAGTTGAAGAAATGATTGCCAACCCGTTTGAGACGCGCTCGGACAGTTTTTACTTTGTCAACAACAAGCTGATCATGCATCACAAAGCGGAGTACTCCTTCACCCCGCAAAGAGAAGCTGACACATCCAGGGAATAGGGAATACTGTCAGTGAAGGATGATGAATGATGCTTCAGGTTGTATAACTATTATTTCATATGAGGTTTTGTTTGGTGAGAGAAAGTATCGCCTGAAACCCATTTTGTTTCTGCTGTGGGATAAGTGATGAGAGCTTGATTAAATATCGAAAATAGGTACTGTTACAGCTTTATGATGTGCTATGTATACATCAATGTATTCTTCTTGAAGTTGTAAGGAGATGATAATTGTGCTGTATCTGTCAAAATACAAATATTTTTATCCAGCTTACTTGTCTTTATAAAAGAGTAACTTAAAACTTATTCCACTTTTTTATTTAGTAAATGATATGTACAGTGACATTATCAGTAGAGTCGCAGTCTGTAGTGTTCATTGCAGCAGCAGTTCTTTGCCTTTGCCCCCAAAGTACAAACGTCACGTCCTCTTCCTCTCTGGGCCACACCCCTCTGTCAAACATATATAAAGAAAGAAACTCTCATGAATCACAGAACTATAGTTACATTCGTAGTCTCAGTATATGATTGAGAGAGTGAAACATGATGTGGCACATGTTGACTATTCCTCCTCCTTACCCACCAGTGTAACTAAAGGCAGTGAGCCTGTCTCAAAGCAAATGATGTGTGTGGCACTTTAACATTGTGTACTATATATATATATATATTCATTGTTTGTTTGTTTAATGTTTTGACCTTACTCTAAGAATCAAGTTTATATATTTCAAAACATGTTACTGCTGAAAAGGAAACAGAAGATTGTGATTTTGCTTTAATTAGCACAAGCAGAAAGCTGAAGTGCACAATTTTCATTAAAAAGTGCAAAAGTGCGATTTACTGTAAACGTGTTAGGACTCCTTTATTTTGCCACGTTATGTGTCTCAAGTATAGTATAGCAAGTATAGTCTGAACATCAGTTCATTCTTTGCTGGGTGGTGGGTTGTGTTAGCGTTCAGCTCAGCAGGAGAAAGGTGTCCCTTTGTGTCATCCAGCTTCATCAATTTGGGGAATCCCTGACATGCAGACGTTGGCTACTCATCACCTCTTCACAGGTTATGTTTTGAGGCACAGGATGCACATGCATGCATGAAAACAGAGCCTTCTTTTAAATGTTTTTCTTCATCAAATTGTCTTTATTACAGAAAAATGACTTTTCATTCTTCGCATAACTTTGGCAACAATAAAAGCAGATACTATGTTCACTATCAAAGTTTTAATCTCTGCAAGTTGATGTTCATATTGTAGTTCAAAGGAATAGAAAGCCGTTGCTAACTTCAAACATTTACAACTCTAAAACACAACAGTATGCTTTGGAAACGGTCAGCACTAATGTCAAGTAAATCCACCATTTGGTCAGGACAGGAAGTGTGCATGCTTGTGTGTGCAGTGTGTTCATGAACACCTATGTAAGAGAACATCACTGAGACAGAGGAGACAGGAGAGTGTCCCAAAAGTTCTGGAACAAAGAGAAAAAAGTTGGGATAAGTGAGACAGGCCGAGGTTTAGAGGCTGTGGGCTGGAGGAGGGACAAGTAACAGGAAAAAATGGGAGGGGAAGGAACAGAGAGGGACGGGCAACAACACACACATCTGGAAATAATTGAGGAAAGAGAGGGAGGGGGTGGGACAGAGAAAGACACAGTTCTGTTAACGAAAGCAAACAAAATGAAGGGTAAAACCTCCCGGATGGAAAATGACATAAATTCAATATAAAGTTCAGAATCAGGGAAGAAGCAGACACAGTCTACCAGTGAAGAACAATACAGAGGAAGAGAAGAAAAGTGTGGCTGGTTCAGGGACCAATCCAAAGGAGCTCTGAAAAGGAAAACTAAGTAAAGCTCAAAACCAGGAGTTACGAAGAGGAGCCTTGAAAGAATTGAAACTCGACTTCAGGTAAAGTCTGTTTGAATTACAGTTGTAACTGCACAGGTACTAAATCTGAACATCAGAAACTTTAACTTTAATTAAGTTTGTTGATACGGATGTTTGGTTAGCTGTTTTTAGACTCTTATCAAAATGTTTTCCATCATTTATAATCATACGTAGAGCAACTTTGCCATCAGCTTTTGTTTGTAACATCCGCACTGGAAACAGGAAGTCAATAGGTACGTTTTCCTCAGAGACTGTCCTGGCAGCATCTGTCATTTGTTCAAATGCTTCAAATGACCTGTTTACATGGACCTGATGAGGACTTCTAGCAGGTGGTTGAATTATTAGGCAAGCCTACCCAAACATTTACCGTAGCAATCAGATCAGAAAATGGTTATATCAATTATATCAATTGAATGGTTTTGGAAGGTAAATGGCAAACGATGTGATCCTGCTGACAGGTGTCAGAAAACTGTCACATGGGTTGAGCTTACAGTTCAATCTTGACCTTGGAAAGTTGGCTAAACAATTTGCTTATGAGCGAGTAAGTGGACCTTGAGCTGAGATTGTTTTGTCAACTCATATGGCAATTCATTTTGTCCTTTGGTTGGAAGGACTTGTTTTTCCCTTCACCTGTTCCTATGTCTATTTTCAATGTGAGTGGAAACATCAGAAAGTTAAACAAATAAATACATGCTTGGTCAGCTCAAAAGCTCCAAAAAGTGATAAACACAGGACAGACGCTATGAAAGAGGCAATGAAAAGATCCCCTGCTCAGACAGTAATGTGTGCAATGGGATGGGAAATCCCATGGGAAAAAGACTATTCAAAAAAACTGAAGAGAAAGTTGTAACAGTTAGTAAACATTCAAAATACAAGAGGTTTAAAAGCCCAAAACTGAGCTATAAGTTCAATACTGCTAAATATAGTGATACAAATGAAATAAATGACACCAATACGTTGTTGCATGTCACTCCCATTCTACTATATCTCCATAGGCGCTGACAAAAAAAGCACATAGTACATGTGGGTCAGAGGTGACCCATTCATGAATCAAAAAGCACTAATGCCATTTGTTTTAAGCCTTTATGTGAGAAGCAGCAATGAAATGCCATGATGTGTGAGGGTTGATCTTATCATGTCCTCTGACTGTTCACACAGGAGTGGTTGATAGAAACATGCACTGACATGGAAAAGACAATAAATCAGTTTTTCTTACTTTTATACAGTCAATACAACTATCATACTTAGTATTATAGGTAGTTATTACTGCCTTCATAAGAGATTTCCATGTTTACAACACATACTTGAAGTCTTAATCCACATGAATAACATGATTCATTTTAAGGCAATGCTGGATTTGTATACAGTATTTTAACTCAAGTAAGCCAGCCAGCCAACAACAGACCAACATCTTTGGTCATTTTAAAAGAGGGTTTCTGTCAGGTCTGATTGACTAGTAGTACTGTTTGTAATATCCGCACTGGAAACAGGAAGTCAATAGGTACGTTTTCCTCAGAGACTGTCCTGGCAGCATCTGTCATTTGTTCAAATGCTTCAAATGACCTGTTTACATGGACCTGACGAGGACCTAAAAGCATGAAAGCTCCTACACCTACCCAAAAGGCACAAAACGTCAGCAAACTGTATGGGCCATTGATGAGGGGTGGAACTGATTAACCAATCACAGTTTTTATTGCAGTTTACACACTTGATCTGCTGGAGCTTTGGAAACTTGTGACTGCAACACAAATAAATATAATTTCCAAAGCGATTAATAGTACCTACTAGCACCTACTCCTCACTATGCTTTGAAGCATGGTTCCCCTTTGGAGTTTTGCTGTTGGTTAAAGATCTGTGCTCTGAGCACTCCTGTGACTAGCAGGTTTGCTGTGGTCATGGGAAATGCCTTCAGAAGTACAATTAGGTCTACTGAGGAGGGGAGGGAGTTTCCTTCCTGTCAGCATTTTGACTTCCTGTGTGGGGTCAGCAGTCGGTGTGAGGACCACTCAGTCAGAGACAAATCAGACTTCCGTTGTGAACATGCTCATACTCATGCTCATACACACAAGCACATGAACACACAGGCACACTCAGAATGTGGCTTTAAAAAGTGTCTGTAGGGTAATGTTTCAAAACTATGAACAGTCGTTGAAAACAGCAGAAAACAACTCTGATTCTCAAGTCTGTCTTAAAACAATACTCACACGAACACACACATGGAAAGAGTTAGTCGCTGTAATTATTCCTCCTATCCATAGCGGCTTTCAAGTGACCACTTCCTATCATGACTCCAATGGAAGAAATAGGGTATAAAAGCCACAGTCTTCGTCCTGTGCAAAAAGACATTCTCAAGTTGACTGCTGCTTCAGCAGTCCAACTCAGACACATCATGGTGTGTATGTTCATCCTGGCAGTAGCCTGTTGGCTCATGTCCAATGTTGTGTCATGGCAACAAACCTACATGTGACTACCAGAACATATCACTCTGCCACGGCACAGCGTGGAAACACAAAGAACACAGGGTGTTGTATGTTGTGTGTGGTTTGACGCTGTATGAATGAAACTGAACTGACTTCACGTTCATGCTCTGTGTTTTATCATTCTGTTTTACAATACACATTTTCCATCTGCTCATGACTTGCTCCCCCTCTCACCAAGGAAACCCAAACAAACAAGCCATTAAAGATACTGTACATGCATTCCCCAGTCAGTTATTTAACCATAGTAACCCACATGAAAGCACAAAAACACCATGGATATTTCTCACTTTGGAGCTATAAATAAATAGTGACTGGTGACGTGAAACATTGTTTAAACATAGCTCTCTTGCTTTCTTCTCTTTCTTTTGCAGGATGTCAGTGTCGCGGAGGTGTTTGTGCTGTGTCAAATATTTGATGTTTGTCTTTAACCTCATCTTCTGGGTTAGTATTTGCACAACTTACTCCAAAGTTGCCATCATATGTGCGTGTTCATTCAGTTACATTTTCCAAGAAATTAAATTTGAGATTTCTCTCTACCAATTTAGTGTTTCACAGATAAAATAGTTGTGGAGAGTTCAGTTGCATATGTTGAATATGCTCATTTCATCACTGGTCTGACATTACATTTACAGCTAGGAGGATGTGGCTTGTTTGGCGTTGGAGTCTGGCTGTCCTTCACGCAGGCAGAGTTTTCCTCTCTTCCTCTGTCCTTTCCGTCCCTCTCAGCTGCTAATCTGCTGCTAGTCGCTGGTGGCATTACCATGGTGACTGGCTTCCTGGGTTGTCTTGGAGCCCTTAAGGAGCAGCGCTGCCTGTTGTTCATGGTGAGAGGTCCACATGTTGCAGATTTTCTTTTTTTGTTTGTTTATTTGACAGTAGAGATGTGGCAGGAAACACAGGGAGAGAGGGATGGGGAATGACGTGAACTGGGGGTTCATGTCCAGATATTCTGATTTTAATGCAATAATATCTCAGTGGGGATAATCTGCATAGCTTGCTCTTGTATACACTATAATGTTCGTCTCCAACTACTCTGCTCTGTTCTGCAGTTCTTTGTGATCCTTTTGCTCCTGGTCCTGACAGAGGTGACGCTAGTGTTGGTTATACACATCTTCCATGACAAGGTAAGCTTGTAACAGTCAAATAAATTACTCCACACCAACTCTGACCTCAGAACCAGCTGTTCTGTGAGCAGCCCAGCTACTGAGGTGCTGAAATGCACCAGGCACCTTGAGGAGCGCACAGGAAGCTCATAGCGACACTTGATCAATCATTATAGATACCATTAATAAGTTCTGCAGAGATAACACTACACTAGAAGAGAATGAATTGGAGACTCTGAGAGTAAAAAATCACTTAGTGCCGAGGACTCGCCGTGGACCGTTACCTTTGATAAAATAGAAGCCTATCTGCTCTGTGAGATGAGTGAACGACAGATGTCAACAACATGTGGATTACTCTTTAGGAATCCTGAATGTTTGGGGGGCTTAGGTTTGACACATTTTCAATATTACCTCTGGTTGAGTATCAAATGTAATATCTTGATCAACAGGCTGAAAACGTACCCTGTGGGTTTGGGTAGGATGTTTGACTTTTTCAAATATTGCTCCTTTGGAATCACTCACACAATCTTCAGTACTCCAGTGTGTAATACTGAACTAAAACCATATTTCTTTAAGAACAGAACGTTTATCTTGCTGTCCTAATTTCATTATTGTTATTTGACCATTATTTGGCCAATGCATTGCATTGCTGCAAAGTTGAGGCAGATTGAACTTTTTTAGCCCAACAGCCCTGCGGTTTTCCTGCCGGAGCTCTGTCAGGAACCCTGCTGTGCACATGTTTGACACAGTGGGATTATCGCAACCTAAATTTGTCATTCAAGGATCCTAGGCCGTCAGACCTCTTCTTCAAGACACATTAATACAGACACAGATCGATACGCTGTGTCTGTGTGTGACTGTCAGCTGGAAAACTGCTGGATTCTGTTTCTATGAGAAGCAGCAAACTGCTGGCACAGATTATTGCAAAGCACTGAGGAAAGTGGCACAAGAAGTAATAGTTAGTGGTTTGTTGGTTTCTTTTGTAAGACAGGTCCCTGTCACAAAAAGGAGGGACTTCTGGTCCCAAAGGTGGCAGGAACTCATCTATACATTTTTAGTGAGGAAACATTTAAGCGATTCATTGATTAGTCGATTGACAAAAAAAGTGAATGAACAATTTTGATAATTGTTTAACGGTAAATGGACTTCGCTTATATAGTGCTTTTCCACGGCACCCAAAGCACTTTACAGATTGGTCTCATTCACCCATTCACACACCAATGGAGATCAAGCTGCCATGCAAGGTGCTGGCCTCCATCAGGAGCAGCTTAGGGTTCAGTGTCTTGCCCAAGGACACTTCGACATGTGGACAGGAGAAGTGGGGATCAAACTCCCAACTCCAGGATTGAGGAACAACCTGCTCTACCTCCTGAGCCACAGCCGCCCATTAAGGCATTTATCAAGCAAAAACACATTCTGTGGTTCCAGGTTCCCAAATGTGAGGATTTTTTCCCTTTTAACTGTTAATCTAATATTTATCGCTATAAATGTAATATCTCTAGGAATTTGACTGTATTTTGGACAAACCAAGTAATCTTAAAAACATCACACTGGGCTTTGGGAAATTGTATATGGTTGTTTTACAGTATTTTCTGACATTTTACTGACTAAACAATTGATTGATTATTCATCAAAATAATTGATGGAGTAGTTCTCTCCATCTGGTTTCCTACCACAGTCCAAAGACAGGCAGGTTAATTGGCGACTCTAAAGGACCTGTAGTGTGAATGTGTATGTGTGTCAGCCCTGTGACTAGACTGGTGACCTGTCCTGGTGTACACTGCCTCATGCCCAGTCCCAGCTGGGATCAGCAACCAAGGATAAGTGGGTATAGATAACTGATGGATGGATCATTTGAATGAATACCTGTGTATCTCTCTTTCTTTCTCTTTTTATTAGCTGGATTCCAAAGCACAAGGCGATCTCAGGGAAGGTATGAAGATTTATAAATCAGAACCTGGACTGAAAAAATCCTGGGACAATGTCCAGAAAATGGTGAGCGCAACAGGTCACTGTAGGTGGAAGTTGTCACAGTCAGTATGCTTCAAATGAAATGCTAAAATAAGTCCTAAAATAGGAGCAGGCCTTGTTTACTATAAGGTTACTTCACCACTGTTGATCTACAGTATGTATATGTCAGGAAACTCACTTTGTGGTCACATTGCAACGCCTACAGACTTGTAGATTGTCCGGTCAGTGTGCTGCATAGATCATTCCGATGGCCTTTACCTTTTTACCGTAAGATATTTGTTTTCCTTTATCACAGCTCTAACTATTGGTAGAGTCGACCTGCTGGATTGTTTGGCCACTCAGTGGTAATCAAAGTATTGGTATTGTGACAAAGGATGTCAGTGTGTACCCTCTATCCCTGAGCCTGGTTTTCAATACTGACCAGTCAACAGTGTACATTGAGTGAGTTGTGTAGCTGAGCCTTTGTATCTTACTGTCTCCTCTCCTAGTTCAAATGCTGTGGAGTAACTAACAGATCAGACTGGTATGAAGTGTTGAATGGAACGCTGCCCTCATCCTGCTGTTCAGTTGGGACAGACCCGTGTGTTGACGGATGGAGTGAGGTTGGTTTACTACTCAGCTATAAGGGGGGCTTTTGGAGCACCAAGAGTCTAGAGGGGTAAAATTTCAACTAACAGGTTTTGCCTGATTCTCTCAGATGCAGTCTAACTTTGTTCCAGATGCATGAGTGTATCGGAATGCCTCCACATGTGACAAATTCAAACAATGGAGTCCGATGGATGTTTGCACAGTGACTGCACACTGCATCCAGTATTTGTGGCAAAGTTATTCCTGCATTGACGATCATCTCGCAGTTACCTGTGGGTCTGGTGTCAAGGCAAAGTTATCATTTATAATTTTTTAAGGTTAAAGGTAAAAATCAGCTATCAGTAAATTCAAATAACAATAATGATAATAATAGCACTAATGGCTGCTAATCTGAGGCTGAAAGACTTGGATCATCATCCATCCTGTTACACTGAAAAACATCTGTCCAGATGTGTTCATCAAGAGCAGCAGTAACACACTGGTTTATATTTAACATGTGTATCAGTGATGCTGTGATTTAAACAGACGGTGTTTTACTCATATACAGTAGACCTGTGAGCGATCAACCTACATTAAGCAGGAGGAGTTCAGTGAATGCAACACTGAATTATGTCAAATATTATTATAATTACAAATATCCATCATATCCATCATAATCCATCAGTCTCTGCAAGTTGATTTTGATGCAGTACTGAAAGCTGCCTGGAAAGTAGTAAAAAATCCAAAAAATCCATCCAATGTAAACCATGAGGTTTGCAGAAACACTGGCACGGTCATTTCAGTTCTCTGTGCAGTCCCACAATGGGACTAGGGAGTGTAACTTTGGAAATATAAAAGTACTGTATACACACAGCTGTTAAAAAAACAGTCCTCACATTCTTCATATATGAATGGATCAATTCAATTTCAATTCAATTCAATTCAGTTTTATTTATATAGCGCCATATCATAACAACGTTATCTCAGGGCACTTTGTCATAAAGAGCAGGTCTAGACCGACTCCTTATGTGTACAGAGAATTCAATTCCCACCAAGAGCAAGCACAAGCAACAGTGGCAAGGAAAAACTCCCTTTTAACAGGCAGAAACCTCGAGCAGAACCAGGCTCTGGGTGGGCGGTCATCTGCCTTGACCGGTTGGGTTGAGAGAGAGGGGAGGGAGCGAGGGAGGGAGAGATAGAGAAAGAGAGAGAGCATGAGGAAAACGAACATGTAGTAGCACAGCACAGTTCAGTTCTACATGCAGATGTAAAGCAGCAGTAGTGGAAATAGTATTAATGTTACTACAAATAAAAGTAATAGCAATGTGGTAGTAGTAATACTAATAATAAGTCCAAAAACAACAATAACTGCAGCGGCTGCCGAGCAGCAGCACGGGGGCAGTGGATGGCCCGCATCACGGATCCAGGCTCCGCAACCACAGATCCAGACTCCACAGCTCCGCAACAACAGATCACGACTCCGCAGCTCCGCGACCACAGATCACGACTCCGCAGCTCCGTGACCACAGATCACAACTCCGCAGCTCCGCGACCTCAGATCCAGACTCCGTAGCTCCGCAACCACCGATCCAGACTCCGTAGCTCTGCAACCACCGATCCATACTCCGCAGCTCTGCAACCACAGGTCAAGACTCCGCAGCTCCGGAGGCAGAAAAGCAGAAAAAGCAGGCACATCAGGAGGTGCAGGAGTGACAATGTTATTAATTGTGTCAAACAGGACTTTAGGGCTGCATTTACTGGAGGAAATTAGGTTAAGGAAATAAGAAGCCCTCGCATCCTTAACCATGTTGTTATACTATATATGTGGTATAAGGTCTTTGTAATAGAGATGGTGAACATGGAGCTTGGTGGATTTCCAAAGTCGCACTACATTGCCAGGAATTCTAAAGTTTCCTCCTTACATTTCAAATAAGTGTATGATTTGTTAATTGTTTTAATGGCCACTCTGCAGAATTTATCAGTATACCTGTTTTTTGCAGGAAGAGGACTATGGATAAATAACATCAAATAAATGAAAAGTTCCTCTCCGGGGAATCCTACAGCCGGCACTTCACTTAAGTTTAATTCTCATTTTCTTTGTTCACAGAAGGCCATTTGGGAAGTAGATTGTGAGTGGATTGCTTGGTATTGATTTTGGATGGGGCAGACGAAGTCATGTGATGTAGTTTCATCACACACACATAAAATACATGAAAAGCTTTTTATTTGAGTTAGTAGGGCACAACTGCATTGTTACAAAATGAGACGTATGCCCTTGGCGTACTAATAACATTTCAACAGTGTGGATACGTAGAAGCATTTTGAATTATTCAAATATTCTGATGTTTATTTCTTTTAAATGGAAATAGAGACATTTGAAATATATGAAAACAAAGAAGTTACATGTGATTAAACAAATGAAGAAGAGCAATTAGAAATAACAGCAAGAGATTACATTGGACAGCTTGTGGTAAATTAGGTTTGGGAGGAGCCAGGTTTTAACCACACCTCTAATCACTAAATGATTAAGTCTAAACTAAAGTTTTGCATGTAATGAGAGGAGGCCCAGATAAAAATAAAGGGTCTATCAACAAATGCTGAACTTTCAATACAGTCCCTAACTTCAGCTCGTCTTTTTCCCTGTGTATGGTCAAGCAATGCCAGATATTCAAAGTGCCAGGCTTCAATATAAAATAATACTTCAACATCAGTCAAGCTTTATCCTGTACTTCACAACAAATCTGGTGAAAATGAATTATCTTCAAAAAATATTCAAAAGGATCAACAGGATCAACCTCAACTGACAACGACCTACAACTCTGTGTTTTTAAGCTTGTATTTATTTAGATTGTGAAAATCTGCACCATTTAAAGTCATGCTGCATTAGCTATTAGCAGTTCCTGTTTGTCTTGTAGTGTCAACAGTCACATTAATTACTTTGACACTGAAGAAAAAGTCTAATTCTGATGATTATGAGCCAAAATCTGAACTTATAAGGAGCACCTTTTATTGTACAATTTCTGAATTGACGTGAGGATGCTTATTCTTGATTTTTTAAATTTGTTTTTAAAGCATATTGTGTCAGTCGGGTGACATAAAAATAGATAGACACACAGACAGATAGATATAGAAATACATAGATAAATACATAGATAAATATATATAGAGAGAGATACTGAATATATAGAGATATTCACAAATGCATATCCGATCTGCTCAGAGCACATTATCTATTCACATACAAATAATTTCTTCAAATTCAGTTACATTCCAGATATGCAGAGGTCTACTTGATATTAGGAGTAAAGAAAATAGCAAAACACAAATGGTCAGTACTCAGTATTCAATCAGCCAGCAACAAAGAGCATCTGTGTGCAGAGCTCCCATACTCTTTAATTTGGTGTTGGTGGTAGTGCTGATGTAGTATCACACACACATCTCGCTCAATCTATCCACTCAGTCTATCCACAAATCGGAAATATTTTGTACATGTTAACAGAACCGCAATAATTCAATTCAATTCAGTTTTATTTATATAGCGCCATATCATAACAAAGTTATCTCAGGGTACTTTTCCATAAAGAGCAGGTCTAGACCGACTCCTTATGTTTACAGAGACCCAACAATTCCCACCAAGAGCTAGAGCACCAAGAGATAGAGACAGAGAGAGCATGAGGAAAGCGAACATGCAGTAGCACAGCACAGTTCAGTTCTACATACAGATGTAAAGCAACAGTAGCAGCAGCGGCTGCCGAGCAGCAACACGTGGGCAGCAGGTGGCCCGCACCGCAGGTCCGGGCTCCGCAGCTCCGCAACCACAGATCACGACTCCGCAGCTCAGAAACCACAGATCATGACCCCGCAGCTCCGCAACCACAGATCACGACTCCGCAGCTCCGCAACCACCAATCCAGACTCCGCAGCTCCGCAACCACAGATCCAGACTCCGCAGCTCCGGAGGCAGAAACACTCGGAGAAAGCAACAGAAGGAGAGAGAGAAAGAGGAGAGAAAGGGAAGTGACTCCTAATGACTCCTCTTGTGCACAGATATGTTGAAGAAACAAAACAATGTTGATAAAAAAGTGTCTGGACCAAAACCACCCTCAGTGATAGGATTGATAAAGTGTTGGTGGAGATTTACACTCTTTCTATCCCATTCGTATTTATGAGCAGTTTTACTATGTACCAATGAAAAAGAATGTAAGACCACTGATATATAGGATTTACATATTGTATACATGTTGCTCTGAAATGAAATCCAAGAACCAAACCATTTCAACATTACAGAAACTCCAAACTGAACTTAGGCTATGTTACATTTGACAGCTCTTGGCCTACAGAGATTTGCATCTTTTGTTTATTTTTGCACTCAGAAACACAGCTGAAAGACAAAAACTGTCCTTAATCCTTGTTTTGTGTTGACCTTTATTTTTAAGTAAGATGTACAGTATGACACACACGTTTCTATAGAAGTAGCAGCTTATCTATGTGGTCTGATGCGGCGTGACCAGCATGCCATCAATCCAGATGGAGGAGTTTTGTAGAGGATGGAGGAATCGGTTTCACACCTCGACTGAAAAAACACAGAGGCATCGCTGAAAGCAATACACTGCTGAAAAGGTTTTGTGACAGCCCAAAGTGTGGTATTATCCTCCTCAAAATAGATACTGCAAAGATAATACAGCGGGGATCTTCTGGAAATCATTATGATGTAAGGATGTCTGTGTGACTCAGTGTGTGTGTGTTTAACAGTATGTGTTTTAACATATATCCAGTTTAAAGTGCAGGTAGTTCTTTAGATGTATAAAGCCATACTGCCTGGATTATATTTGATCAACTCCTCTGGCATGGCTATTAAAGTGAAGTAATCCAAGTAGTTAGACATTCACACAAACACGCAGTCCTAGAATCTACTTTGTTTTGATATCCTCTCAGTAGGATGAAATACAGACATTCAATATTTGTATCTCATTTATTCTGCGCCAACTGTGATCTTTAATAATGAGTTAATTGTATAAAACACAAAACGAAACACAGAAAAGTAAAATATTCACACTACATGATTCTACACCAGCAGATTCCTCTCTGTCTGCGGCTTTTCTCAAACAAATAGCCGTTTGACTGTTCAGACTCTACCTACTTGGCCTAGCTTCCACTCCCACTCACTGATACCAATACATCAATGTCATTTATCTTACATGGGAAGATGGGTGACCACTGTTCTCAGGGTGGACCGGGTTTAGAAGCAAAACAAAGGCTGCACTCTGTCCTGAGAGCTTCGAGTGGTAGTTTTTTATTTCTACGTTCAACATAGAAAGCATTAAAGTTCTGTATTATTTGCTGTCAAGTCACTGGATTTTGATTTTCCTATGTCTGTCCGTGTAGCCCTGATGATGTAGGAGGCCATCACCAAAACTGTCCAATCAATGAGTAACCTGTTGATCTGTATGACTTCATGTTTACAGCTCTTGCTTCATTTGTACAAAGACAATGAGAACACAAACTGGATCAGTGCTAGAAGGAGCAAAGGAACCAGGCTACTGGTCTGAAAGCACCGTTTTCTGATCAATTGTCTGTGCCTTCCAAAACAAATCAATGTTGAAGATAAATCCCTTTTATAACATGACAATGCAATGGTTAATGTTTGGCCACAACAACAACTTGGTTAGGTTTAGGGAAAGATCATGGTTTGGGCTTAAATGACTACTTTGTTAAGGTTAGGGGAGCTTCAAAAACAAAAACACAATGTTGACTGAAAACAGCGTTTCTCATATTTTGTTGACCCATTCCTCCTCCCAGGCGTGGACTGGCCACTGGGAGAATCAAAGTTGCACACGTGAACGCACCAACACAAAGTTCAGTCAGTGCGTGGAGCGCGCGTGGCCGAGCAGTGTGGAGAAAGGGAGAAACAGAGAAAGAGAAAAGGTGGAGCTGAGAGGCAGCACATTAAAAGGAGAAAATCCTGTGAGGAAAGTGCAGCTAAATGCTGCAAAATGACAGATATTTTCACAAGCAAGGGACATGGTTAGTGCTTAAAAAAAAAAGAAAACATGCTAGCAGGGTTGCCCTTAGCACGTCATAATAACACACACTACCCTTCCCGAGTTGATTCTATGTCTGAAAAAATAATAAATGGTGTCAACACTTAATCGTGCTCTGTAGGAGGGCAGGAAAATAAAGACCTAATATTCTGTTCTGTCAGGTGGAAGTGATCCAGTTACTCAGAGCTACCAGAGTCCAGTCAGAGCTGTGAGGAAATGCCAGATGCAAAACAAACACTCTTAATTATGGATATGCAATTGACTAACTCTTGAAACTGAGGACACTTGGCTGTTTTGGATGTATTATGAAGCAGTTTTTGTGTGTAGTAATAAAACTAAAAAAATATGTTACTGGCATAAACAGTAAACAGAAAATACATCAACAATAGCCTAGCTAAACATGGTCTGTTATTAATGTGTGGAGATTGGCCTGGGCTGATTCCCAGCCTCAATTTTTATCCCAGTCCACCCCTGGCTCCTCCCTATGCAGACTTTGTCATTCTATAATAATTACTTAGTCACTTGACTAATTTCCTTTGCTCTTGTCTTTGTCACTTGAACATAAAGGTGTGGTTTTGGGGCACTTGCTGATATGGCTGCTTTTGTGTTTTTTTCTCTTGGGAAGAGAAATCCCAACATTAACTACATGTCTGGCTTGTGTGAATTTTGTGATTACAACTTTGTTTGTGAAAATGTGCCACTCAATTAAAATATTAGCTGAAATGACAAGGGTCTGTACTGTATGTGTATCCTGATGTATGGTACCTTATTCCTCTGTGCAACAGAGCTCTGTTGTTATCCAAAAATATACATTAATGACATGTTCTTTCATTACCATGAACACACACTGTAGTTTATTTTGTCTCAATCCCACATACACAGTACTGCTGCCCCAAATACTCACAGGAGCTCCAAATGTGGATTCATCCACCGCTGAAAATACTTTAATTTACGGTGTTTTGGTTTGATTATATATTTCTACACACCATGACAAAATGTTAGTCTAATTATTATTATTATTATTAATTTATTTGATTTATTTTTTATATATTTTAACATATACAATATGTAATATGTTCATAAAAATATATAATTCTTTGCATATTAAATATAAAGAACAGATTTATAATTAATATCAATAAGAATAGGTCATTTTAAATAAATAACTAGGTACAATTTTCTTGTGACTACATTGTTTTTCATGTTGATAAAAGTAGTGAAAAGTCTGATATCAGGTTAAAAATATCATCAGTATTTCCATGTGGCATTATGGGGGAAAACAACACTTATTTCGTATATGTTTCTGTCACGGTTCGGCCCCTGGGTTCTTTTATTTTGAAGTTCTGTCTTGTGTTCCCGCCTCCTGTCTCAGCCCTCAGTGTTTTCACCTGTGTCTGTGCTCACCTGTTTCTGATCCCCTCGTCAGTCCCTTCCCTATTTGTACCTGTCCTTTTCAGTTGGTTCTTGTTGGTTCATTGATCAATGTTGCGTGTCGTTCGTCCTATGTTGTTTGCTTCCCCGCCTGCCCAGCCTACCTACCTGCCTACCTGCTCGTCTGTCTACCTGCCTGCCCTATCTGCCTCCTTACCTGCCTTTCCCCAATAAAACCTCCTTTGTTAAGCCTCCACCCGCTGTCTGCACTTGGGTCCTTCCCTCTCCACCCTACACATCGTAACAGTTTCTTACCTAATATGATAGTCCACAATAAAATAATGCTCATTTTAATGTGGTAGTAGCCCTGTGACAGCTTTGAAACCTGTCCAGGGTGTGACGCCCCAAATATATGCTAATCATGGTTTACTGGTATTCTAGCTTTGGGGACAAGTTGTTCATGTTTATGTATTGACTAGTGACCTGTCTGTGATCATATAAAACAAGTTGTATCATGTAGTGAAGCTTAGCATAAGTTCAACCAGGAAGACTATCTTTATGATTCATTCATTCACCCCCCTCCCTTCCTGCTTCTCTTAATCAGCTAATTATGGGCATTTACTCTCTCACTTATCCAACCAGATTTTGCCACAATCTCCATCAGCCAATCATATTGCTGCTGTCAAGCTTTGTTCTCCTCTCGCTTGCTGTCAGCTGTCATTTCAGTGTGGATTCACTGCGACCCTCCTCCACCCCATTCACCTCCAGTTCACCACATTCAGTGTCCGGGTCAAGCTCATCAGAAGTCCACTCCTCATCACATCCAGATCTTCAGCCATCCTTCAACCACCACCACCACCAGTGTCTAGACTCCATCAGAGGGGTATCCTATACTACTCATGGCTTCTCTACCCCCCTTAAAACATGATGATGTCATGATAGGGTCTAAACGCCAAAGACTTCACATTTCTCATCTTTATTATGCACATGTCAATAAATAGTTGTTCATTCATACTGAAGTCTCTCCTGATTTAACTGTAGATAGAAGACACGTGTGTGCTTTTTCAAATTGCTTAAATAATGAAAATATTTGAAAACATTTTTAAAAAGGGGGGTAGTGTGTGCAATGCGCAATCGTGGAAAGAACCATCAAATCAAAATTTTCTCTAAAAACATCCTTTTATTAAAAGGAAGACTAAACAAATCCAGCTTAAACTTAGTGAAATGTATAACCCAATATTTACACAGTTAAATTAATATAATTAGGGCCCGAGCACCGAATGGTGTGTTTTTGAAGGACTATTATTACGATAATTATTGTACGCGTTTGACTGCAAAATTGAGGTGCTAGGCATGCTCAAAAACTCATGAAAATTGGCATACACATCAGGCTTTTATGTGCTATTTGAGCCCATTTTTGGTCATTTTTTGGGTCTCTATTCAAACAAACTCGTCCTACAGAATTTATCGGATCGACTTCAAATTGGCCAGTACCATCTCAACAGCTTTGGGATGAAACACATTTATTTCCTATTTAATATTCTCATTCAATAGCTCAGCTTCAACTTGTCTCCCCCTGGCACCTGGTTGCTGTTTTCAGCAAAGTGGAGATGTCTTTTGATGTTTTTCCATCGATTCACAGTCATGGTGCTTGCGACAGTCTCCACCCTCATTTTGGGGTTCCAGTACAACCTGGTTTTTGCGTCAAGCCATGGACAGACATGTAGAAGGGGTCTAGTGATGTCGCACTGTAAAGCATACAGATTAGTTTGCCTGACGACATCTTCTATGACTTCTTGGTGGAAAAGGAAAGTAATTTACTGGTTCTAATACTCCAGTTGACTGTGGGAGAGAGCCTTTCCATTGTGGCACTGGTAGAATTGATTTCTTTGTCACTTCAGGTTTTTCACCTTTTGGAACTCTGGTACGTCATCCCTCACTGGTCAACCTGGTGAAATTTAAAATAAGGACTCACATTGTAAATAACTATGATGGAAAGCCGCTACATATGAAACATTTATTTTTTGTTTAGATTCATTTAATTTATCAATTACTTTTTTTATCTTTACCCATATCGTTGAAGATTAACATATACATTTTGCAGTAGCTTATTCTCCTACTAAGTAGCCTACGAACCTCACAGAAACGCATGCACGCAGACACATATACACTCTCTCACACACACACACACACCCCTTAGAGGATGAACAGTCTAATACCTCTACCTGTTTCCTCTGTTTCTGCTTCTGTATCTGTGCCTGACTCTGAATTATCACTGCTCTCATCCAGGTTCACGTCAACATCATTCTCCTCATCACTGCTCACTAGCTCATCATCACTCTCCTCTGGTAGAAGTGGTAGAAGAATCTATGGATGAAAGCAGCATTATGTAAACTGGATATACAGTCAAAAATTGCACAAAATGCTGTCTACAATCTCAATTACCTGTTATTAATTATATATCTGTATCTGTATAGTGTATATCACAGTGTATTTGCCACCTGTATCTAGATCTCATCTACAACTTCTAGAAAGAAAATAGTCGTTAAAATTGTATGGCCTTATTGACTAGAAATGTACACAAAAAGTGGACTAACATTTAATTTGGGTGGGATATCGCAATTCTTCCTCTTCAAACTATGTTTTCTAGTGGTGTAATTTTTAATCCAGATAATACGTTACAGTTACAAAATGTCTGAAAGTAAAACACACTGAATGTAATCAACCTTGCAATGTAACATTAACTGTCTTGCTGTCTCTTCACCCGACCTCATAAATGTTCTGGTTAAGTCAGTAAAGTTATGTGACAGTGACATGATGCTCACTGGAATACATATTTCTGTGTAATGTTCATACAGATTACATCCAACACAAAAGTGTGTTCCAAGTGTGTGGATGTAAGCTTCAATCCAGTTGCTGTATCCTTTTTGTTAATCCTTTTGGGGACCCTGGCAAATTCATCCGCCCATTTATCAATTTGGTCAAAGAAAAGTGATGGTAAACAAGTCAAGTTTTTCGACCATCTCGCCATTCTCGCACAGAATTTAAGCTACTTGACAGTGCAAGCTTCACACCCGTTCCCACCCTGAGCGTGATGTCAGAGGAAGATGGCTGCTGTGTGAATATGGTGTATGGAAAAAGGCAGTGCAAACAGGATTTCCTGGTCATGTGATGTGATCAAATTGTTGTCTTATCAAAGTAAAAGACCCCTTTTCACAATCAAACAGTAAAACGTGGATTTTATATTACTGCCTTTTACACTGTGTGCACAATTATTAGGCAAGTGAGTATTTTGACCATATCATCATTTTTATGCATATTTTCCAACTCCAA
>LKNJ01003615.1:0-67247 GCA_002120245.1 Maccullochella peelii
TTCCCAGATTTATTCTTTTTTGTGGCACTCCTATGATTCCATACACCACAGCTCTTTTGTAATGCATAATACACTACAGAATCTGATCCGTCTCCTTTATCTCAATGCTATTTTTATTGTCTTTTGATCAAAGCTGCTCCGTTTTTAAGGACGAGCACACGCAAAAGAACTTTGGCAAGAATGACACGTCGGTATAGACACTTCTGGATGAAAGATATTTTTGAATATTCAAACAAGCCTCTAAATGAAAGAAAGAATGTTCAAGCAGGTTTGTTAATGATGAATCCTTTTTGATGTTTTCGACAAGAATAGGCATGGTGCCCTGCCCAGGGCTGCCCTACACAGCGGGCGATAACTCGGGGGTCCCCGCATTGAGATGAGGGAAGAAATAAGAGGAAGAAATTTATGAGCCTTGGCTGATTTTGTGTCTGGCTTTGGAGTTATTCACAAAGGATTAATGTAGTGTGATCAGATAGTGTACTCCATTTTGAACACTCACTAAGTTCAGTGAAACTCAGGAAAGCAACATTTTTGTAGCCCCTTTGCTTTAAAACACCAAATAATTCTTCGCTTACTGTCATCTGGGAATGTAATCGTCAAAGAAAGCAGTGCCAGGGGCCTACATTTTTAGTTCATGTCAGTGATTGTGAAGTATTTAATGAAACCATGCTTCCACAAAACAAAATGAAAAAAAATCTCCTGCAAGACAACCAGCATTTTGTAGCAAGTAAACCAGACCTCTTTGTCACATTCACAGTACAATCTCAGTTGGATTATCATAATGTTGACTTGTGTCAATGCAAAACAAGCTGCATAATGCACTCAGAAAGTATGTGTGTCTGTGTCTTTGTTCGTGCATCATGTGGCGGCTGCTCTACACACACCTGTGGCTTATTTGTGTCTGGGACTCGGGTCAAAATCTCCAGTTAATCAGAGAGAAGTAATTAAGAATTGTTTGCACAGGCGGAGAGCCATTGTTTGCCCAGATGGAGAGCTCATACCTCCCAAAGTGTTACCTGCACAGCGTCACACTGGATGCTTATAAATTCCATCACAAATTAAATCTCAGTTTAGTTTGTGATATATAATTCCTCCTCCGACTCATCTTATCTCCTGTTCCCACTTAAGAAGTTGCCTCAGAGAGGCGATAAGAAGCAGAGGGAGAGGAACACTGCGATCCTGCTCCTGACAGATTAATTCATAGGGGGGACAAAATATGTCTTTCTGCTAACGTGGTGGCTAGGCATGTGATAGTGTCTGTGATAGTGGGGAAGAGAATGATGGAAATGTGCCACAGGCAATTGATTTGTACATGTACTTGCTGGATGTGCTGAACGGAACAAAAGCCAAAGACTTCTGACAAATATAACAGTCATGACGGGAAATGATGGCTGAAGATGTCATATGAAATGTTGAATGGAATCATTTGCATACTACATAGAATAGAGGAATATCACACAAAGGTAACAACAGTGGCAACACATGTAATGTGTGTAGGACACAAAGTTTAGTGGTTGCAGCTCAGCCAAATCTTTATCATTTTAAACTGCCTGACCATGACAGTATTACCCCTTTCCTGATGATAATAGGGATGGAATTTATTAGCAGCACACTTTTCATTAGAAGTGAGCCTCAAAGTGCTACTGGAAAGCAGATCATTTGAAAAATCAAACAGTGAAGACTTGCAAATCAAGATTGTTTTTGATTACGTCTGATTGCAAGTTTTTTGTACTTAGTTGTTTACTTTCTTCTGTCGCTCTGGAGAAGCTTTGTGAAGTCTGAAAAAAAAATAATAATGCCATAGTGATGTCATCAGGGGTATCTCGGTTCGGGCTTGGAGACTACAAATGCATAACAGAAAACCCATGTTACAAACTGGAGGTGTTTACCAGGAGTCTGTGTTTTGGGAGCATTTTGGACCGCTGACGAAAGATTCGCCCCATTTTTTCACGATTGTCCACTGTCTTCTAGGACAGGAATTAAATTCAGATTTGATTCCTGAATAAATTTAATGTTAAATATACTGCATCTTGACATTTTGATTATTGGTGTATTACCTACAGTAAATTGGAGATGTCAACAATTCAACATTTGTGAAAAGAATAACCTCATACCAGCAAAACAAAAAATACTACCTCACTGTACTAAAACCACATCTCTCTCGCTCTCTCTCTCTTTCTCTGCCCTCCATCCAGATATTATTGAGCTTTTGGTAATTCCTGTTTCTATGGCAACATGAGTCAAGTCATCCTGTGGACGGTGGGGGGATGGAGCAAGCGAACCAGTGGGTAAGTGTCTGAGTGTGCAGGCAGTTTGAGGAGTTCACTTTTTGACTTTTCAAAATTGACTACTCCACTTAACTTCCCCTCTTTTATTCTCTAATACTCTTTTAACCCTGAAAAATACAACTCGCATTCACATTAGGTAAGTTAACGACTGAAGTGTCTAGACAGTAATAATTTGCTTGAAATACAATGAAACCTTGATTTTCGTAACACTTTAGAAGTGCAACTTTGCAAGAAGCCTCTTCTAAGATAATTATACAGTTAAAAAAAGAAGACACTATCAATTAACAACTGGTTCCCTGATGATGCTTATAACAGTCCAAATATGACCTAAAAACTTTTTGAAAGGCGCTGATTTGGCTCTCAAAAGTGGGGCAGGAGGAAGAAAGAAACAATCCCCCAGTCACGATGAAAGCCACCAGGCATTTAAGGCTTAAAAGGTTAGTCGCAATTTTCTTAGAGATTTGACAAAAAGCACAATCACGTCAGTGTCGCAAACAATCTGTGTTTTCTTCTTGTTCGCTACCTTTTCGATCAATCAAGACTATTATGTGATTTTCAGAGATGAATATCAACACATAACAGCACAGTATTTTTCACCCAGTGTTCATGTTGGAGCACAGCAAGCGTGTAGCGGCGCATGTTTTTGCCTTCTTCCTGTCCTCAAATAACATGACACACTTACACATGCCTCCGCAAGCTCCGGCAAGTGTCCCCAAGCTTTCAGCAGCTCACACTGCTAGTTCCTTATCTCTTAAGGGAATCATTTATAATCAAGTTTTATTCTCCTGAGTGGTGGGGGAAAACAAATTCCGCATTGTGAATAATAACAATAAAAATAATAATAAGGTTATGATAACTCTAGTCATCTCCAATGAGCAACAACCCTGACATTTTAAAACCAGTGACTCAGCCCCGTCATCGCATCCACATCATGCAGTTGCAGACATTTTAAAACACAGACACACACATTTGCAAACACCGTGTCATATCAAAACCTTTTATTACCATTATACTTTGATAAGCAAGTGCCACAGCCTCAGTGCCCAACATGTACGTGCCATATCTTTAAAATAGCTGAGTAGTAATGTAGATTCAAAGTAAGAGAGTGTTTTATGAAATCCTTGAAAACGGATTTTCGGTATATCAAGGATTTTTTCCTCTCACAGTGCTGAATGCATTTGCCGGAGCCTGAAGAGCCTCAAGAGCACTACAACAACACTAATGCTGGCTGATAACACATTAGGGCTTAATGGCTGCTTAGTGACTTTGAAGAAACATTGTGATAAAAGCCTGACTGTATGTAGTATCTTGTAACATATTGATTTGATTGTTGCTTCATTTGCTGCAGTTGTATGTCATAAATCTCAAGTTCTTGGCTCAAACTGAGTAAATGTTGATCCATGGTTGTTACACCCCACCCTTAGGCGACCCTATGGGGTGAACAAACCACAAACCACTGACCCAGATCAACCACAGAGAAAACATCTTTAAAACAACCAAAGCCATGGTATTTATTCACATAAAGACACACAAACAGCCAAGGCACTAAATCAAGGTTACCAAAAAGCAAAGTCAAAACACAACAGCCAGACAAAATCCCAGGCTGAGAGGCAGCAAGACCAGCAGTCCCCACATCAGAAGCCTCTCTCCTCTGATGCTGACACAGGAGCTTTTAACACTTTATTCCCTCGTGCACCTCATTGAGCAATCAAGATGTAGTACACCTGGGCAGAGCTAGAGAGAAGAGAAGAGGAAAAGGGACAAACAGTACAGGGAAGCACACAGCTGTGGTCATATTTTTTAATAACAAAGTTTCCATGTTTCCTCTGTGTCTGTATAGGTTTTCTCCACAGTCCAAAGATAAAGTGAGTACAGTAAATGTATGGGTGGATAGATGAATCCCTACTTGTGTGTATGGAAGTTCACTTTACCCAAAAATGAAATTAAAACATTTGTACAGACAAGCAGGAAAAAAAACATAGATGTGACAAAACAGACGAAAGAATTATGCCTTGCTTAACCATCCAGATTATTCAGATAGGATATAAGTGGGGGAATCAGTGTCAGATTGTGCTATATCCTGGAAGCAGTGTATAACAGTGCAGACCCTGTACATACTCAAACTTAAAATAGACACAGTAGAAATGTTTGTTTGTTTCCTAGCACTAATTTTAAAGACCCAACTACTTAATTTGCTTAAATACTTCACTATTTGCTATACCACGGCTTCACAAATGGACAAAACTGCTCTGCAATGGCTCATAAGCTGCTGAAGTGTTCCCTACAATACGCTCTGCTATTTATTTACCCTAAACATGTAGAAGAAGTGGTCATTTGAGATTTGTGTGCGCACATTTCCGTACCATAGTGTTACTCATGACGCTCACCGTGGCGTCATGGAGGTCACATAACACTGAAGGCAGATCCTTATAAGATAACATCCAAATTGGAAGCAGTTGCAGCCTTGTGAGCCAGTGGGAAAGATGGCATAGACGTTAATGGTGGCACTAATGAACATAGATGAAGCGAACGATAAAGACCTTCACTTTGTGTTTCCTTGGAGCCCGAACTGCAGACAACAAAGGACAACCGTGATAGGGGATGAGAGAGAGAAAAATAAATAAGTGTTCCTCATTTATTATAATATTTGACCTGGCCCTCAAACCACCTTTTGCCCTCTATACTGTCTATGTCTATACACTCTATATGTCTCTGTTAATGGTTGTGAGGAGTCATGAGACACGAGAGGATTTGTCAAATGCAACGTTTGATTCCAGCAAGTGGCATTCATATCATTTATGTAATTCATTTATTTTGGTTCCTGACAAAAAAACGGTGCATCATTAATGCCATTTGAATTTTTTATGAGGTGATGGCAATGTTTTTGTCTGAGATGAAAAACAGCAGAGGTGAGTCAGGCTTAAAATCTTAAAAATGTTAATCCAGTTTCTTGCCAATTGTAGCAGCAGCTAATTCCCTAAGTAGTTTAAAATCTACCAGCTGGCCATGACCAATGCTTCACACCCCGAAAATGCTTAGTCACCATAAAAAGAGCCTCCTATTATTTAAGTGTAGAGATTAATCACTTTGTTTCATAACAAGCATAACTTCCGCACAACTCTGTAACAGAACAGGGAGTAAAATTACAGCACAGGGGTTATTCTTGCCATACTGTGATAGCAAGTTTACCGCCTTTACCCTAAATCCCTGCATGATAAGTGTTTATCCGCTTATCCTCTGTCTTGTTATTCCCCCTCATCTCCCTACTCCTCCTTCATCATCCACTCTTTACTTCCCTATTCATTCCCTACTGTCTATTGTTCACCTTCTCTTCTTTATCTCCACTTCCTCTGCCCTCCTTTACTGTCTTTCTTCAAGTAACAATCTGCATGATATGTGTTTTTCCTCATATTTTATATCTTTCTTGCAAATTTCTGTGTTTCCTTTTCTTAAACCTGTGCCTGAATGCACCCTGTATACTATATACAGGATGTATATACTACATACTACCCATGCCTGTGTAGACACGTGTAAGATTATTTTGTCAAACAGAATCACTATTGTATTATTAATCAGAGATAGTAGCAAAGCATAATTATCTAAAGCAAAATAATTCACAGATTGTTACCTAAAAAACTATACTATATTATCTGTTAATTACATTGGTACACCAACCTGTCGCTAACACATTCCACTGCAGGGTTTCTGGTCTGGAATGAGGCTGCAACTAATGATTATTTTCATCATTAAATAATATGCCAATTCTGCTTTGTCAACTAATCAATTAAATAATTTGCTCTATAAAATGCCAACAGTTCTGAAAACACAGACATTCAGTTTACTATCATATGAGACAAAGAAAAGAAGAAAATCTTCCTTGAAAAAAGATTAACTAATCGTTTTAGCTCTTAAGTCCGCTGTTCAGCCTTTACCTCTGGTTTGTTCTCCACCATTTCCACCATTCCTTGTCATTGCATACTCTTGGTGAGACTGGTGAAATTGAACATACAGTTTATGTGCAGCCAGAGAACCAAAGTCCTGAGTTAAAAGCTGCATAGAACTAAAGAGTTGAGTGTTCATTCTCAGTGGGTTTGGCGCTACGATTGACTCTTTCACATTACATTATGTGTGTGAATATCAAAACTGTAGGTTCAAGAGCAAGTTCATCCCTCTTTTTCTCCTCCGTTTCGATGGCACAACCTCACCCACATTTCCACCCCCACCCCACCCTTCCATTCTTTCTTCTAATGTGCAATAAGCAGAGGCTCTGTACCATCTTCACTCAGAACATCCTGTGTTTGGTGAACTGCCGTTGTACCCAAAATAGTTGTTGTTGTTCTTCTCCTCAGCATCCGATTGTCAAGGCTTTGAATCATATCTCAGCTCCTACAAAAAACAGAAGGCGCAATAGCGTCTTAAAGCAACCCCCCCCCAGTTCCCCCCTCCCCCCAACTGAAACATCAAGCAGGCGGCAGTGTCCTACATAAAAAAAGAGAGGGAAAAAAAGCTACATGAAACCCAAACAGCCTCCTAGGGGAACAAACAACAAGGAGAAGAAGACGGACAATGCAGTAGGCAGACCCCATATACAGATACACACTAGTGCATGTGCACGCACAGACACTTAAACACAAGCACACACACACACACACATCAGCAAACCCCCTTCAGGAGAGTTTCTTATTTTGTTATTGTTAAACCCCTCAGTCCTCATGATTCACAATGTGTGACAGCAGGGGGTGGTGGCTGACGGGCCTAAGATGAACCAGTTCACACACGCACACACACCGAAACAGGAAGATACAAATATAAATACATACATTTGAAACCCACTATTACACACAATGACCATTTTGTTTAATTATGATTTTGCTGACACAGTACCTCTGGTGTATAATTTCTTTTCAGAGGCAGCTCTATGTCTCCACTATGCAGCTAGTAGATGTTCTTGAAATGAAACTGCATGTATATATTCAAGTATGCATTTTGTTATGATGTTCTGATTTATTATTTAATGAGAAATTAAATTATGATACATTCAGTTAAAATAAGGTTAAATAAGGTAAAATAAAACCATTTAACTGATTGGAAAGACATTTGTGACACATGGAAGGCATCCCCTATAGTACAGAAGGACATACTACATCATATCAGTATTAAAATGCTATAGTAGCTAAGTGCAGTTGCACATTTCCAAGGGAGCACCATGTAAGCCCAACCCTATCTCCTACAAAATACATTTAATATGTTTTGGAGTAAGTGTTATTGCATCCTGGGTTATGTTCACTGGCAATGTTTTCTTCCAAATCAAGAGCCGTGACATCCTTACAGTACACTGCATTGAATACACTAGCAGTGAACATTTGGTAAATACGATAAACATTTTGCGCTGGCATTGAGCAATATACTGTACACATTTCCTCGTTCTGTTGATGAAAACATATTTCAGACATTACATTTCCTACAGAAAAGTCCCATTCCAGATAAGTCCCGCCTTCTTGATGTTGGGCAACCAATCAGTAGGACAATGACAACAATGTGACAGTGACAATATGAGCATCATTTTTAGGAGACAGGGCTGGTAAGACAGGCTGCGAGCCTCGCTCTGCTCCTGATTCAGTGTTTATGATGACTAATGGATATTTTTATTTTGTCATTTTTATTTCTATTTTTAACAGAGACAATGGTCTTAATATTACTATAAAAACTCTAACAGCAATCACAATGTCATTTAAAATCTCTGCCAGACTATTGTTTTATCTGAACCATTGAAGTAAGTTAATTGAATGAATACATTGAGTTTCATAAGCCCAACTGTGTGAGAAGTAATCCTTTAATTGAAGTGCAAAATTAAAGTGCAAATCACTCACATTGTTTTCACCAAACAGAATTGCAATTTGATGTCATCCAACACATTTTTAATATTCTGATGAGAAAACAAAACAAGACAAACATTTAAAAGCTCCTGAAAGCAACCTTAAGTTTCTTTTCAGTTTTGTCGTTTTAAGAAAAAAAATACACCTGGTCCTAATAGACCTTGATCAACATGGCCCATCTTTGATAGCATAAATGTACTCTATGGGCTGCATCAGGGTCAACCTGAACCATAATGGTAAATCAATAACTCACAACTCCCACCCTCTTGAGTCGTGCTCTCTCCGTTTTTTCTCCCCAACGCTTTTTGTCTTTCTCATACAAACAACTGATCTTTCAAATTCCAAAGAAGGCCTCTGAGGAGCCAAAGCCAAAAACAACTTCATTGTTTCCTGGGAACACTGATGATCTTTAAAAGCACACACAGGAGCAGACAACACTATGATTGATACTGCACACGCAGCAATGCTCGTCTCCCGCGTAATGGAGATTTCAAATTAATCCGTTTGTTGCTGGCCAATAAATTCACCTACAAGGTGAGCTGTAAAAGTTGTGGTGTGGTGTTCAGTGAGGATGAAAATGAAAATAAATTAGGTACAATCTCTTTTTGATTTAACCGCCTCTAATTCTAAATGTAGAATTCAACTATTGAGAACACAGGACTGATGGAGGGGTGAATAGGCATAACATTATTCTTTTTAGTACAGATAAGTAAATAAAACTGTAACCATGAAGGCAAGAGCACTGCAGACAAGTTGCTGTAAAGTGCCAGAGCTTTATGCTAGAAGAATGTTATCTTTGGCAGCTACAATTTAAAACTGACACTCAAACCAATTAGCACATCCAGTTCTGTGTGAAGCAAATGACACGACTGGGCGACAAAGCCACAGACAGAGAAGAGCTAATGACCATTACTGTTCAAACAGTCCAACGCCTCAAAAAAACAGGCAATTATCTGTTTCCAAGGACAAACTGAGCTAGAATCAATCAAGTGTTTTCTGAAATGTAGCGTGTTGGTAGGAGAAACTTGTAGGATCTGATTAGCTCAGATTTCAGGTGATTGATAACACAGTCCATGCTTAGAAGCAGGAACTTCATAGCAGCAGCCAGTAGTGTTCAGTGATGTTTGATGAACTTTAACTGACTCCTCCGCCTCTGCCGCAGTCGTGCAGGTTTTAAATAGTGCACAGTAATAGCTTGTATAACACTCCTTCATGGTGCCTATAGATCCTGCATTAGCACTGCACACATTTATTCTATTTTTCTGAGAAAAAGACATTTCTGAAGCCTTTTCCATTTCCATTCTGCCTGACTACATTTTCTCTGTATGTTCATGTTGATTTCATAAAGGAAGCATATTGCAGGGTGTCTTTACTTTCCCTTTCCAGAGTATTGTAGGTGTTACAGAGTCCAGAACTGCTTTAAAGTGTTTATGATCCCTCACTGGCTTCCCACCCCCCAACATTGCCAATTGTGTTTGACTGAGCAACCGGGCAAGGCAGAAGCACCACAGACAGGGTTTGAACTCAACTCACAACAGTGGTGGGTGGTGCTGGCAAAAAATGAACAAACATTGGTCCATACTGCTTACAGGAAGTAGACACAGCCTTGCACTCTGAGTCTGCCAGTGATCAAAATGGAAGCAGCACCCTTAAACATTATTACCAATTCTCTCAGGTACTGTGTGACAAATTGTTGCTTGCTTTAAGCAGGGAGGGTGGTGACTGACTGACATGTTTTCCCCTCAGGTTTTACCATAGCTGTATGCGCTCGCCGCTGAAACCATGCAGTACCACTAACCCATATACTCATATATACTTGGCTGCTGCTGATAACAGCTCTTTTACATACTTGCTGCTGCAGGAAGTTCTCGTTCATGCTGAACTACTGCCCGTATGCCGAAGGATACCAAAGGGACCGCTTCGAGGCTCGCCGATTTGTTCATGTACCAAAGTCAGACAGCAGTGTCAGTGTCCGTTAGCCTGTTAGCATGTGGATACTATTCCTGGCTGCATGCAGATTTTGCTGAAACTCACTGCCACAGTTTGGTTGGATAGTTAGAATACTTATAATTTGTGTTAGTTATTTTGCGTATTGATTTTAAATACTTTAAACCTCTCCAATTAAGTACTCTTTTTTAGAATAATAAAACATAAATTGCTTTACTTCCACTCAATACTGGCAGATCCAGTTAGTTTGCCATTCACTCTTGTGGCCTATGAGGTAGCAGTGCCCATTATTTTAAAAGTTTGAAAGTTTGTTATTGACTGCTACTTCCCCTGCATTGGTCGGAACCCCTCATTTTAATGCATTTCAAGGGCAGACATCATAGAGAGTTCAGTTCTCAGGCCCATTAAACTTCTTAATAGGGCTTTATCCACAGGCTGTGGAGGATCAGTTGCATCAGGTGGGTGAGTTTCTGGCCCCCAAAAATAAGAAAAAAAAGACTACAATTGAAAAAAAGGCAGGTTTCTTGGAACAATGGCCAACAAGTAGGAGTATGGTTTTACATTATTCATATTTTCCGACTCCTATCTCACTCAAACCCCCCAAAATCCATAGAGAAAATAGCAAGGACATGACCACGGTGTCCTCAATGGAAGCCAAAGCCCTGCGGCAGGCAGTTTTGAGAGATTGTAGGCTGTTTTGAGATAACCAGTGTCTCCAGCATAAGGGTAATGTAAACTCAAACCCAAATGAACAAGTTGCTGATCAAAGCTCTAAGTGCAAAAAGCCCCCAGCAGTACGAACAGTATCTCCAGTAAATGAGCTTCTTGAATCAGCCCTGACTCACTATGATTTCTTTAAAATGATTTGTTTCTGTTTGTGTTCTTTGGAGGAATTAGATAAACATTTAATGCTGGCATTTAAAGTTGTCAAAAAAGAGAATGAGATGGACCTGGACTTTAGTGATATTTTAACTAGTATGTGACTGAGCAAATAATTACTGTTTTCCATTTTTTGGAGGTAAAACTACCAAAATGCACAGTTTTAAGAGCCTTGAACAGTAAATAATTGACTTGATATTACTTCGAATTTACGTTTATACCACTGTTAACAGTGTCCATCTGTGTGTGTCCATTTAGCCAGATGAAGACAGTAGTTACAAAACATCAAGTAGACTCCAGGAGTGTCCATTAAATAGCTGTCCAATTAGGCTTTACTCTGGGCTTCATCCAATATTGCACATCAGTGCCACGAGCTGCTACTTATCACACATTTCCAGTGGGCTTTTCAAAGAAAATCTTCATCTGTCTCACATGTGGTCATCAGTGAGGCTAAGGACCATTTATTACATTTCATGAAGACGTGTTAATCTACTGGAGAATCAATTTCACCTTTTCAGTAATGACTCATGAGATAGTCAAGAAGGCTTGACTAATTTGCACCAGATAATAGATTTTTTTCCATTTTATCCTCTCATTTTGGTAGTGTTCTCTGCCAGACTGAAGGAAGGGAGGAAAGAAGGAAGGAAAGTTAATTAATTAATCAGTCAGTCAGTTTGGTGATTTGGTGAAATCCAGTTATGCAGAGTACAAATGTTGCCACTTTAGAATTGCATGCAGTTTGAAATTCACCTCCCTGGTTCTAACTGTGGGATGAAAAAAATTGTTTTGTTGCTTAAATGAGGGGACAATAAATGACAGTGTCTCGCAACCATTCATTTCAGAAACATCCATTTTGTGTCACAGTTTGCATATTTAATTTAAACATCCAGCTGAACAAACACGATGCAACAAACATTAGCACTAATGAAGGAAAGACAGATGACATCTATGATGGTTATCTCTGTGTCTACCTGCCTCTGCCAACCTTGTCTCCTATCATTCAGCCTGCCTCTGCATACCTTTTTCTCTCAGTTTTTTAGTACTCAGTCTTTCAAGTGTCCACATGATAAATAACTACATTATATATATTAACCAGTTCCGAGCAACAGCACCGACATAAGCCATGAAGAGAAATTCAGGCCTTGAGAAACTCCCCTTTTTCAACAATCCCCTTTCTTGCTCCCTATGTTCTCATTAATTTTCCCAAAGAGGCCTGTCAGCTGGGATAGTACATTATCCATTCATCAACGCGTCATACTCAGGCAGCACCGCATATTGGCTAAAAGAAAAGGTCAAACAGCAAAATTTTGTGTTTGCAACCTAAAGTGTGCCATTCAGCATTTTAATTAACAAGCCCAGGCCAATGAAAAATGAATGAGCTGGGAGTAGTAAAAAAGGCTTTGTATAGCCTTAAGGAGTACAGTGCAGAGACATAATGATAATGTACAAAGTCCCTGAGTACAATGAAATAGCTAGCAAGGGATACCAAGACAGAGTGGATGAATGGCATAGCAAATATTCTGTGAAAAGCATGGTGCATGTTATACCTTATTACTGCCTGTCACATGAGATGAATGATTTTCCTGTTCTTTCATTCAACATGACGTGACTTTTTTTTCCCCCCAAACATTTAAAACTCAATAAGGACTGTGGGGGGGGGGGGGGGGGGNNNGGGGGGTTTCAGTGACATTGGCTCAGAAGAAAATAACACTGATGAAACCGGCTGAAAAGTTTCAGCACCTTGGACAGCGCTACATGATGTAATCCGGAAGCCAATATAAGCCCACAACGAAAAACTGAATGCTGTTTTTTTTCTTCATGTTCACCTTTTGATATTGAATTCTACCTTAAAAAAAGTTTATTTCACTGTCACAATGCTTCTGAATCCAGTAAAATGTATTACATTTTCTAAGGTTTTCTACATTTAAATGTGTCATGGGGACCACAACAGGCATTTTCTACAGCATGAAGCCCATAATGTGTTAGTCATTGTATCATGCACATAGTGCCCAGCCCACAAAAATATCGTGTCAGTGGTCAGTGTAAGACATGAACATAACTTCTTACATGTAACATTATATGGCAAACCAACAAATTCTTCTTCCTAAAACACAGCTCAAGTTTTCTATAATCATCCATCCAGAAAAACTCATCAGAAATGGACATTTTAGTAGTTAATCATCATGACATGAGTAATAAAACATCAAATGGACTTCGTCTTCAATCTCACCTAAATAACATAACAAACAAAGCGTTTTCTCTTCATTGAGACCATTAAACCTGATGTACCTGAACTCAACTGTGCACGCAGAGATCTTTGAGTTTTAGTTAAATCTAGCCTCACAACTGCACTGTAGTTGTTTCATGAGACAATATGTGCGTAATTTAGGTCTGTACCAAACATCAACAGACTATATTTCACGCTCAACTATTTAAGATAAGATTTAAGATAAACAGTTGGTGGCAGTCTCCAGTCGGGGGCCGTTAAATCATTACAGAAGAAGAGGGTGTAAAAGGGGAGAGGGGTTTTTCTTCTATTCAGTGGAGTGAAAGCTTGAGTGAGTCACATGCTTCATGTACATCATGATTTAGTCTCTTCTATTGCACTTTGTCCTATTTTGCTTTTATTGATACATTTTCCAGCCAGGCGTCAAAACGTTTTTGCCATATTTCGACTTGAAATTCAAAATGTGCATCAAAACAGGTGTATGGAACTGCACTTACCAAATCCAGCGATGCAAAATGTCCCAGTTAAAGATCTTTCCAGTGAGCTGCTCTTCAAGCATATTCACAAGTCTGTTCTAAAGTCAAATCAACCCCCCTATTTCTGAAATTTGGAGATTTCCATCCCATATCAAAACTGGCGTAAGCTGATGAACTCCCAGAAGCAACATTAGAACATTAATGTTTCCACGTCCACAGACTAGCACGAAGGTGGACATACTAGCATATGGCTCATAATGAAAACATACCCTTTTACATAGTGAGATGTTGGCAAAAGTATTAATTGTACATGAACACATGGTGAAAGACTCTGCCAGCAATCACGTGCACTGACTGGTGCATTCACACATCACCCAGAGAGGCAGTGTAGGGCCTTTTTATCATGCTTCTTATTATAGCTAAGGCATAAGCCATCCTATATGGAGGAATTATTGTCAGAGAGGACCAAGGAACACCTTCTGACTGCTCCTTCGCAACTGTGGTCCTCACTGAGAACAGCTCACTGTGGAGTGGGTGGAAGTGTTGTCCATGATGGTGCTGAGCATGGACTGCCTCCAGTGTCACATCACCCCAGTGACACTTGGCACAGGTTAGATTGTAGTGTAGCGTATAACTCATGTGTAGTCAAGGTGTTATTGCCATGCAGACTCTTATAGAGAAGACGAATGCATCCTTTATCCATTTATTTCTTTTCTTTGCCTACTTTTTGGGTCAGGGCTTGGAGAATTTCCCAGCATGCATTTGGCTCCTGGCAGATGGCATGGAAACACCATGAAGAGATGAGCAGTCCATCACAGGATTTACACAGATATACAGACAGTTATTCCCATGTCACACACCTGACATGTCTTAACAATGTCAGAGGAAGCCTTACACCCACAGGGAGAAGCTGCAAACTCCACTGACAAGACTGGGAAACTGAACACTAGTATTCTTATTGCAAGAGTGAAGTTCTATATTATATATGCTATGCTATTTATATACTGAACCACCAGACCAATGGTAAGAATAATTAAAGAGCAAAAAATGTTGGAATAAGCCTGGAATAAGCAATATTTAACAATAAAGCAAAATAAATCATGACAAGTTGTAGGATTTTGGTGCAAATCCTCTCAGAGCTGGCCAGTGGTTCAAACTCCTTAAAGGTCAGTGTCCTTTAACTTTCTGGCATTTTATCACAGGACATTATGGCACATTTCCCAGCAAAAGTATCCCTGGGTTGTGCGTGGGAGATTTGTAAGAGTTTGCTGAAATACTCTTGAACAAAGTTCTGAAAGAAGTTCTTGCTCCTGGGAAAAAGAAATTATTAGCTCAACGAGGATAAGTTTGTTCCGAATCAGAGAGAAATGTTAGTAATGGGGGAACAGGTTTGTGACTGATTACGATACCATATGCTGCCGCAGCGGTGACACCCTGACAGAAAGGCAAAAATGATTTGATGAGTGTTTCACTTCAAAGAACAAGTGACATGAATCAAGATCAGACTCGAGTTGCAACAACAGCTTTAGATTTACTGTCCACTAACAGGCTGTAAATCTGAAGATGTCTGATGGAAAGCAATGCCTGACAGTTTGAGACGTACACACCTAAAGTCAGGAGCGGTCAGGGTTTTTTTTTATTTTTTTTTTTAAGTGTTTGTATGAAATTAGGAAATGGCAATACATTTTATGATTAGAATAAGGTACTTTTCCATCCCAGTGTTTTTTCTCCACTAGTCCACTAGATGCCCTCAGACTTTCTCATGTCTTTCCAGATCCTGCCATTCCCGTTTTCCTTGCAATCACCTCATTCCCCTCACCTGAGCTTCCCCGCCCATCTCCCCACCTGCACCTCATTCCCTCATCAGTCACTCCCCACATATACCGGTCCACCTGCCTGTCTGCCTACCTGCATGTTAGCTCATTTAGTGCAAATAAATAATTGAACTGCATAAGTCTGCCTGCTTGTCTGCATTTGAGTCCTTTCCCTGCCTGAACTTCACAACGTAACACTCATTGTTTTTTATTTAAATGTATTCTATCATTCATTAACAGCCTATCTGCCCCTTAATGGCTGTTATTCAGTGGTAGAAGATATATTCAGGTACATATGTAATGAAAGTACCAATGCAATGAAATCCATTACATGTAAAAGTCCTGTATTCGAAATCTCACTTAAGTACAAGAGTCGAGTTTTAACTACTACAGTGGTTCCCAACCTAGGGTTCAGGCCACCTTCAAAGGGTCATAAGGTAAATCTGAGGGGTCATGAGATGATTAAGAAGATATAACAAAGTTCTGCTACTGTTTTTTTTTAATCATATTTTGTGAAATATTTTACAATTTTAAAAATGTACTTTGGGTATCGTGCAGTTATTTAAATGAAAGCATGAAAGTTTAGAGGGGAAATGTCATGGATGAAAGTAACAACTCAAATACATCGGAAACATGACAAGGGGCCTAAATCAGACGCTGTTTGTTTTTTTTAATCCAAAGTACCAGCACCCATCAAACACATTTACTGGTGTAAAAAGGACAATATTTCCCTCTGCAATGTAGAAGCAGAAAAACTCCAAAGTACTAATTACCTCAAACACAGCACTTGAGTAACTGTACTTAGTTACTTTCCACCACTGCTGTTACAAGGTGTAATATTTTCTCCAGACCGCACACTGAACCCGTATGATTCATTTGTGACCTCTGTGAATTCCTGCTGCTTCACCTCTACGACAGTGTGTGCCCTTATTTCCCCAGAAGAACACCTGAAGACAAGTCCAAGGAACAAAAGCTAACAGCAGTGTGGGTAAAAGGTTGAAGGCAGCGGTTTATTGCCAATGATCAATAAGAAAAAGAAATAGATATTCCAAAGATAGGAAAGGAATGTAAATACATTTTCATATTATATTTTTCAGTTTGAGGCTTCAACGCACACATTGAAATTAGGGCATAATGAGGATCATATTCTTTACTTTAATTTAGCAAGTGTTTATGCTAATAGAGGTGAGGAGGATCTGCTAGATATAGATCATTGCTTGGGGGATCAGTGCAATAAAATGTAGGCATGGAGTTAACTGGATATACAGTGCCCTTACCACGTAAGGCAAGTGTTGTGGGACTACATCAAAAAAAACGAAGGCGCTATAGAGTTCTGCTTTTCTGAACTCGCTTTCCTGTGAACTATATTTGGCTGTGATTGCTGTTAACCTTTAGTCAATGATATAATATGGGTAAGTGGTGTGTCTTTTAATTGCTAGCCTTAATTTTAGAATAGCACTCAGTAATTGAAGCCATAAAAATGTCCTCAGGTGGCTCTGGCCAGCCATAAAGTCGCAGCACGCATTCAGCAACCGGAGGGCAACAGTTTTAGAACTGGAGCCAGCTAGCAGTCAGTTTAGTTGATTTCATCCTCACCAACAAATATTTAATGTGTGTAGAAGAAGTGTCATCATTGGGAATACATGGTACCATTTTGATCACTAACTTCTGATACAAAGAAAGGACAGTAAAAAAGAGAACCTGACCTTCACCTGGGTACAGTATATTTTTATTTTGATTGAGTCAACAAGCAAATGCCACAGAACACACACAAAGAAATTAAATAAAAAATAACATTGAGGGAGATGTGAAGAAGTGCTACAAATAGTTTACTTGCTGGCACTAGAGCTAACAGCGCAACAAGTGTCCTAAACATTCATTATCATGATGTCTTCATGCGATGACAGAAACATTTGCAATGGGTTTTGAGTGTGCAAACATGATCCCAATAGCAGGTACTCAGAAAGAAAAACGTATTTATGTTTAAGGGGTTTTGTTGCAAAGCAATGGGATGAACAATACATCTTATTTAGGACTGTAAGCCTTGGGAATAGAAGCGGAAGAGGAGCACTTCTGGTCAGCATTCTAGTCTCTGTTTTACCCCAGGCTCTAAAATGATGAGATACAGAATAATTCATCCAACTGTTGAATTTTTAATTACAAATTCTCACCCCATATATTAAATGCCAAATTCACTTGCAGCATTTCATTACACAAAAAATTGGTCTTTAGTGCAGCATTGCTCTACATGTGGAAAGTCCAGGGCTGTTTTTGTTTTTCATCGGTCAGCTAGCCAGGTCCAGTTTCTGACCAAATATAATTTATCTCCTATAATCTCAAGTGACCATCATGGCTCAAGTTTAAGTTAAGTAAAAGCCACGTATCACTGTATCAGGACAATTCTAGTGCAGACTTTTCCTTGTATGTGAATGTTTTTTCAAATTTCAATGTGTCCAATAGTTTGGTTTATAACCAAATACCTGCAAAACTAATGACATTCCCTTTGGCCTCAGCTGTACTTTGTGTTAGTGGTAATTAGCAAATGTTAGCATGCTAACATGCTAAGGTGGCTAACATGGTAAACAATATACCTGCTTCACATCTGCATGTTAGCATCGTCATTGTGAGCACGTTAGCATGCGAAGCACATGTTACACTCTGCAACCTCGCGCTGTTGTATTCTTGTTTATAATTTACAGAAACAGTTTGACTTGTGTATAGATGTTGCATGTTGTTGTTCATTGTTACTTTTTTTCACCATATGTCTTTTTCTGTCTATCTTCCTGAAAATGATTCTTGGAACTGTGTGTAAGGACATTGAAAGCAACCGGAGTCAAATCCCTTGTATGTGTTCACATACTTGGCCAAAAACTCTGATGTTACCATTTAGCTCAAAGCACCGCTGTGCCTAGGTACAGCCTCACAGAGTCTTGTTACAGACTTTAGAAAGCTCCTTCAGAGTCACAAAAGACATTAAACAACTGGTTTCGCATGTTGAGTCCTTGTGACAAGTGAACTAATCTTACTGTGTAAATTCCACAAAGTGCCCCTTTGATGCTGAAATGAGCACACTAATGTTGATCAGATACATACAGCTAATGAAGAGCCTGTCTTAGATTTTAACTAGCAATCTGAGATTGCGACACACAATTTAATCAGCCCCTCATGCACAAATATTGTTATCCAGTCTGTAAATCAGGTAGGTAAGCAAACCGCACGGCACATGTCTACAGATCACGCACACTAAATTAATAACCATCTGGTGAGAGGTTTAGCATGTTGTAATATATTTGGCAGGACCAGTAATTATAAAACTAGGCCATATTGCAATGGGAGATAATTAACGTTAGCCCGTCCCTGGGAGGTTTTTGTGGAGTGGGGGGAGGCTTTGACACAGCCTATTCAATTATGTCCTTCCCTGTGGGTCCGGAAACCCAGAATATAGAATATCTAAATTAGGCACATGACAAATCTCTCACTGAGTCAGATGGAGCAGGTCACGGATGGCAAGGTGGCCAGCGAGTTGTGGGAGCAAATCGTGTTTGCAGTTAGGTGTAGGTAGATACAGAGTGAGTAGAAAGTTGTTAACTTTTTTGTGGTATGATAAGGTGAGAAATACACCCACCCACCTTTTAAACTTGCATATTAATCGGAGGCCTTTGTGCTTGAATAGAAGAGTGAAATATCTTATTTTTCATTTTCTTTTTACAGTTAATAAACCTGTATTATCATTCAGACATCCCTTAAGATTTGCTGGGCTGGAAATCATTTATATTATGTCTCTCATATTATCAGATTTCTCTGAGGACAAGGAAATATATGAAAACAGGAAGAAAAAGGCATCAGCATACACCAGATCAATTAATGAGATGCTGGAAAAGCCTCAAAATTGCCTATTGATTTTTGCACCGCATGTGTGGAGCTAATTGCATTGGAAATTCCTACAATGTCATTATTATAAGTTTGCTTGATGAAATTTGGAATGGCCTCCCAAATGATGCACATGGGTTGATGGGATTTAATTAGGCTCCAATTATAGACAAGATGCTAGCTGTAGCACTTACACCTGAAAAGTTGGCGCTTTGAAAATTATGGCTGAAATTGGTTTCTAAATGGATGGAACACAAGACTGAAAAGAAATTTCACGAGGACGGTGGTTTTATGGATTGAAAACCCATTCCATCCAGTAGCCATTATCTGTTTATCTGATGAAAAGTCAATTTACATTTTCCCCTAGATCTCACCTATGTATTAAACAATATGGAAATCTGTCAATTACTGTTGTTAAAGAGTGGGAACCTCATGTTTAATATCTCTATCTATATATATATATATATATATATATATATATTTATATTTAAAATGTGTCTTGCTGTGTCTCAGTTTAGGCATGCTTAAAACTAATAGACTACAAGCTGCACGGGATCCACTATAAAATGTCGTCCCTCTGTACTGTATCTAGCACATCATAGACAAAGAAATGGGTCACTTATATCAACACGGGAATTCAAGACATTACATTTGACCCTCTATTCGTAGCCCTTTCAACACCTGCACATTGGATATCTCGCTAAAAATAACATCCATGCCACTGTAGAAGGCGCTCAGTGGCAGAGAGGTTCTACATTTGATGATTACAGACATAGACACAAACAGCAAAATAAGTTATGTATAAGTATGTATATTTGGTTGAAAGGCATTGTCATATATTTACTTAATGGGTAACGATTATAGAATGGTTAATGGTAATAAATGGTAATGGCGCATAGTAAAGCTAGGCTAAAGTACAACACTATCTGCTCATCAGCACTCTCACTGTCATAAAAATGTTCTACAGTCATGATTGGTCTACTGAGGGCTGTTGTCAAGACCAACCCCGATACCAAGACCAGGTGGTCAAGATGATTCAACTGGGAGAGTTTCATGATGATCGTAGCTGTAGAAGTGCTCTGTGAGTCACCTAACATTTCTATGGGAGAAAATCAATGGGACTTTTTACTTCCAGAAAAAGTTCTTCCTAGTTTGCAACTCTATTGATTTTCTTTCATATTTTTGTGAACATGAGATAAAACGCAGACAGAGAATAAAGGGTGCTGCTGGGGCACAAGCCGGTTGGTGTCCCAAAATGGTGTCTAATGTGTCTAACCACGTTTAGTTGGTGGTTACTGTTGTTGTCTTTGCTGTAGTTGTCTTTGTATTGTGACTAGTCACAGTTGACAGCACTGCCGGCAACCCCTGAGAGTGCCTGAAACTATCACCTCCTGAGCAGAGCATATATTTGGTTCCAGGAACTCATCTTCAGAGGAAATGGAGAACAGTCGGAACATAGCAGAACCTGTGTTAATGGCTACATGTTAGGTTCCTGCATTTGAAAAGGGATAAAAGGCCCTAAAAATCACAGAATTCTAAAGACAAAGTTGCTAAGCTTGCAAGAATGCATGTTTAAGAGCTCTTCACTTTATCCTTGAACATCTAGTTAATAAATAAATAAAAGGATAAGATTTGGACTAATTAGGAAAAAGTCAAGTGCCTTTTTCATCTCAGCCAGAATTGGCTTTATTGTGAAATCCAGACAAGTCCAAGATGTCAAGGAGTGCTCATACTTTATGCAACTCTCTCATTATGCTAGAAACAAAATGTTGTGTTTGCAAATGAATACAGAGTTTCCTGGGCTCACAATATCTGTTTGTCACAATTTTATCCAACTAGAAGAACTGTCAGTTCCAAACAAGAAGTAATGTACCATATTCCCCAGAAATACTGCAGTGTCCTGGCTGATGTCGCAGCCACCTCTTCAATTGTTTCTGAAAAATTTCGAGCTATTCTCAGATCTGACAATGCAAATTATGAGTTCAACTCTTGTCTCCACTGGCTAATGATGTGGCAGTAGATGTTCATTTATAGAGGGCTGTTCAAAGACGCAGAAAATGACACATCTCAGAGATAAAGCTGAATGATATTCCCCATCATCTCATCTTGCTGAGCTAAATTTGAACGGTTTCAAATAGGCACCCAGTCTTCAAAGGTAGGGTGAAGTCTGACCATTAAACATGGCCGCATACCTTCACTTTGTATGCAGGGGAAGCGAACATAAAAAGCATCCCAGAAGTGCTACTTGGAAGTTAATGCTGTTGCTTTTTTTTTTTCATGACTGTTTTGTTTAGGCCATTCGTCTTGTTACTTAAACCATTATTTATGCTATTCCCCATTTTAAATTAATCTCCTAAAGGGTGGGATTTATACCTATGGAAGGCAACCATTATCCACATGTGATTTTAAGCAGAATGGAAAATGGTGCATTTGATCTGTTTGACACTAAGCACTTAGCACATTTCTCAGGTTCTAGAGGTAAAGCAGCCATATGTTAAAGAAATGGTAGCTAATGTCTTATGTTTGGTTTTGTAGGCCTTATTCTGAACGTCTTCTGAGCTCAGACAGTTGAGTATCTACATGTCTATCCCTAAAGTGATGATCAAAACCTAATGTGCATGCCTAAGGTGCCAGCCCACCTCTGGGTATAGCAATTTTATCCTCCACTGACAATAAAGGGAAGATGAACTGTTTCGACACTATGGCAGCACCCTGGGTGATTTTCGACAGATAAAGGCACATTTTCTGGTTCAGATCTGCTTCAGAACACGATGATATGAAGCTTATTTCAGTGCAAAGCTCAGAGCGGCATTGTGTGATTTTACAGATCTAGTCTTCTATTCATCACCAACAGGGCAGCTTGCAGATTTTATCTCTTGACATCACCCAGCCGGAGTGTCATTCCTCTGCTGACGACCCGACTGAACTCCCCTATAATATTTCACTTTTTTTTAGGGTATATTTTACCGGGGTCAGGCGACCACTGGGAAGAAAATGCCACTCATACGATCAAGAAATGACCCTCCTTCTCATGTCTGCTCTTCTTTGAATTGCAACTCACAAATCCTTTGCTTGTCAGTGCTAGCAACAGCTTACCCAACCCTTCATGCCACTTCAAAAGCTACTATCTTTTGAAGATGGCGCGCAGTGGCATTTCGGAGCTGAAGAGTCAGTTTATCCAGCAGTCGTAAACTGTCACATCGGCAGCACAAGACCGTCTGATTAAGCTAATGTCGTTGATTGTGACAACGTGCAGAGGGTTTCAGAAGAGGTAAAAAGATAAAAATATAGTGAGTGCTGTACATGAGACGTGTTTAAAAATCTCTGTCAGGGCATTGCTTTTGATTCTTGCTGCGCCTTGGTCTTTTAAGGCCTCATGTGGCTCATTTTTAGCCCCAGTCAGAAAGAATAAATGAGCCGATTGGTTGTTGAGGACGTGTGTGTGTGTGTGTGTGTGTGTGTGTGTGTGTGTGTGTGTGTGTAGAACTAACTGATAAGATAGTAGAAGAGAAATAGGGCCAGAATAAGCTGTAGTATCGTAAACATCAAGAATTGTCAAGTTTTCGCTTACATTTGGCGACTGGCAGGTGGTGGGTGGTTAGAAAACGGAGGGCGGGCGGGTGAAAGAAGAGCTGAAAAGTCTGTCAGAACATTAGAACGCTGCCTTTTGAATCCTGCTGTGCCCTGGTCTTCGAAACCCCATGCGGTATAAATCAGACGGATGGAAAATGAATGAATGAGGTGACAGAAAACACGTGGGCAAGCCTGCAAGCCCCGCCATCTCTGAGCTTGAGTGTGCGTTTTTGTGCAAGAGGAAGGAGGGCGAGCGGCCGAGGCTGCCTCCCCTCCTGTGACAGCTCTCTGCTCGCTCTGCTTCGGGCACACATGCGGGCACGCTCACATGCACCCGCTTGCTCGCTTCCACTGTATCTCTTTTTCGGTGACGGGCAACTGAGAGAGCTCAGGGCCTCAGCAGGAGTCACAGAGGCGGTGTGCCAAGTCATAACCTCTACTCTGTTCCACCCCAGCAGTATGCCTTGAGAGGGCCTTGGTGACACACTGCTCAATATAGATAATATATGACTAGCTATGTGATACTAGCAAATCAGAACATCGTGTTCATGTCAGCGCCTCACAGGTGAGGATCACAGCAATGCCCTCAATCACTATGTCATTAAAATAAACACTAATTTATATATGCACCATATATACCCACCTGCATAAGAAATTCATACAAATACATGCATGCACACGCATACAAAGCACCAAGTCCTTTGCATGTGCAGCATGCCCATGTATTCATACACAGCGTGTGTAATTGTGTTGGCACAAACACCTGCACGCAACAGCCTGACATTTGGAATAAAATGCTTGTTTGTCATTAAACACACAGCCAGATGAGAAGTTCAATATCAATTTCATCTCTGCGTATCCTGGATGTGTTTAGCCAAGCTTAGCTCTTAATGTGTGTTGTGTTGACCGCAGGAAGAGTAGTTTCTTCATGATGCTAATGGCGTTGCTATTAAAAGAAAATAAAAAGCTTAAAGACTAAAAGCAGGGGAAAACAGAGAGCCCAGCTCTGGTCCACCAACTTTGAAATTGTCTTATTGACTGTACTGTTTGTTTAATCCACGTAAAAGTAGAAATGTGAAAAAATGTTGTTTTTACGAGCAGTTTCTAGGAGTTAAACCCAGTGTTTTACCAACCAGGATAGTCCATGACGACAACCATGCCATGTTAGTATAATGTTGTGTTGACTAGTTTGCAAGACTGTTTAGGTTTGCTTCTAAAAATTCTGTTTGTTGCTACCTGTCAATCTGCAGTACAGAATCATATAGTGAATTTTGTGCCACCATTTCATGAGTTTTGCTAGTGAAAAAAGTCTACTCAGCAGTGGAGTGTTTCACTTCCTGTGCATAATATGGGGCTTGTATCCCTCTTAGATCCACATCCAATTATAATCCTTCCAAGTTTAAATATGTATGTTCATAAGAACACCCACCGCTATACTTTTTAGGTAAACGTTTTTATTTCTATTCTTACTTTGAGACCAAGTTGAGGCCTAGGTTTTCAGAAAGTATTTTACATAAGAGCTGATGCCCACACTCTCGCACTACTGTTCACTGTTTTAAATGCTTAAACTCAGTCCAGAAAGTCCCAAGCAAACTCAACATTAAGTCAACAATAGGGTAATAGGAAGGCTGACCCTGCTGAATTGAAATGACCCGCGTACCAAATGTATCTGGGCAATACCTAATACTCTATTTTCACCGATGCAAGAGCTCACCCCCCATTGTTGAAGCGAGAAGAGGCTTATGGGAAGAAGCAATGTTGGGCTTCTTTTTCTGCTACGTGGCTATCACAGTAGTCTGAACAACAACAGCTCTGTCAGAAACTGGACTGAAATGATTCAAAACATGAAAAAAAGCATTTGCATATTAAGAGAAAATGCATGTTTCAACATGTTTCAAAGGCCTTAAGGACACAGAAAGCTTTATAGTGATAAATGTTGGATGGAAATGAAACTGTGTTTGTTTACAGTGAAACCTCCACAGGGTATCTTTAACAGTACTATCTCATGTTGCCAATTCATTTTAATGTTTCAATGTTCGGACGTTTTAATCAGCCATAATTAATTAGTTCTGTTTACAAGGTTTACATCTACCACCATCACCCCGAGTCTAAATGAGTCTAACATGCAGTTTGTGAGAATTTTATTTTGATAAGGTTTCCATCAACAACGGTTAGTTTGATTCAGCAGGTTTATTTCCTTCTTTCTGCACACACAGTGAAAACAAATAGATGGATGAGATAATCAAATCAAAAGAAAACATGGTATTTTATCTGCTACAGTAATCCCACTTAAACAACTGCTGAGCACATACAGTATAGCATTCTGTAATACATATATTGTGTATATATAACTATGACTGAAACCCTTTGTCTGTGCTAAGAATACTATACAGTTTAAGGGACCTTTTACATAGAGGGCATCATAAATAAATGGCATGAAATGTTCTCATTTTACTGCTAACTGGGTCCATGGTGACAACATCTGAGTGCAGTCTTTATGAGCTTCATCAAAGAGCTCCAAGATCCACCACTGATGTTGCATTGCCATGTAGCTGTTGCTGTGTGTGATATACCTTATCACAAGTGAAAGATGAGAGAAAATCGACTTTGGAATAAATCAAATAAATTAGGCTGCAACTACCAGTTATTTTCATAAGCAATTCATCTGTCGATTATTTTCTCAATTAAAATGTTTGGTCCAACCAATGTCAGAAAATAGTAAAAAATGTCAGCCGACAGTCAAAAACCCAAAGATATTCAGTTAAAATAACAAATCACTACCCTAAGAGAGATTCACATTTGAGAAGCTGGAACCAGAGAATTTTTGGCATTTCAGTTATGTTGATTCATTTTCCATCGATTGACTAACCAATTAAACGACACATTTTTTTCAGCTCCAAAATAAATGCTTAATTTCATCTTAGAAAAATTGTGTCTTTGTGGTTAGTTTCTTTCATTATGAATCAGCCTACAAATTGCCTTCTATTTCAAAGAGCCTATGTTGATGCAAAACTATATGTCACTGTAAATTTCTGGTGTCCTTCAGTAACATAGCCAGACGTCATATTGTGGGTGGGCTTTGAGAAAATCAGGTGTTACTTGCCCACTAAGACCTTTTAGGTTCTGAAATGCTATTTTTGCTGCAAAGTAAAAAAAGAAAAAAGTGGGCGCTAACAGGTTGTTTTAGCTGTATTAGCAGCCACATTTAGCTACATACTGACTGGGAAAATAGCTCAGGTTGCAGTGCAGCTTTATGACAAACTTGGTGTCCCATTCTTGCAGGGGAATATAAACCGGAAATTACATTTGTCATCAGTGCATTTGTTCTGACTGGTGTTTTTATGATCTCAGTATCTTCTCTAGCAAAGACTGAATTGGACTTTGATCAAATACGTAGCATACTGGAGGGAGAAGGAAATAGTTGTTCTTATTATCACCATTTTATCGGTTATTTTGAGATTTGAGCGGTGCATTTATATGCATGCAGCGTTGTGCACAGGAGCCGCATTGATAGTTGCCTGAAGGACGTTTGTCAAATAATGTATCGGTTTTTAAAGGAATCAAATGAGTCTTCCCAAAAGTCTGTCTCAGATTAGGAGGACATTTGTACGCCTCCCTTAGGGAAGTCCTTACACTCATTAATCAGCAGCGGACCTAAAGTTAAAATGTGCCAGTGTTTTAAGATTAAGATTGTTCATCTTTTCCTAGTATTGCTGCCAACATCTGGGACCATTGTCTGGGGGATATTATGTCCTTTTAGAAACACTCATCAGGGTCATTTGAGTGGATCTAGCTATTCGGTTCCATTCATCAGGGTGGCATTTTTGTCAGAATTTTTATTCCATCTCATGAGCTTGTTTTTCAAAGTCTACTCTTTTGTGCATATTCATCTAATGTGACTAAACTGACTAATACTGCAAGGCTCTTATTCAAGGGCGTTGGGTGTAAAGAATGGCAGAAACATTCATCTGACCAGGGGTTTGCCTACCTGTTTATTAAAAAGACAAAAAGTTTGTCATGGCAATTCATGAAACTGTTGTAGCCTATCAAGGCCTAATTTATATTTAAGCAATAGCACATGCTATTAGAGTGTTTTTCAGGACAAATCAATGGATAATGAGCTTCGGGGTTTCAGGCTTTCCTGCAGCATTTAATAGTTGAGGTGCCCTGCCTCGTCTGAAATAATGCACGCCTCTAACTTCAGAAGAAATGATTAGATTTTTATGAAATGTAATATTCAGGCTTAATAAGCTTCAGGGAAAGCGAGCCGTGTCATGACCTTACACAACAAAGACCACATATGTGAGGCGATTCTTTAAACCGCGATGACAAGAGGAGATGTGTGACAATATGTCTGATTCAACTCAGCAGGTGATCGATTGGTCAGTCGCATTGTACATTCATTTTGCAGTAATTAATCAGAACAGCACGACTTAGCGTGTGTGAAATAAAAGAAAAGTTTTTTTACAAGTTTGGAAAAGTAGAGCCAAACTATTCAATCAATCACATTCTGGGCAGCGTTTACCAGCCATTTTTCCTTTCCTGGGAGAATAAAGGTGGAAATTATTCTGAATCACTGATGATGTAGTTCATTTACTTTTACTTTATCACATCATGTTTTGGTGGGTTTTGTTGTCTTTTAAAACACTTTTACAGAGGAAGTAACATACTGTGTATCACTCCTGACCTGACAACAGCTCAGGTCCAAGCTCCAAATGTTAATTGTGAACGGATAAGCATTAATACTCATATTCTTAAAACACCTTTCACCGTCATGGTGTATATGTGTATTTGTATAGTGTGATATTAATATTTATCATGTTACTGAACATTTTCAGGAACATCATTTGACAAATTATTGACAAAGACAATTAACTAGTCCAGCCTCAAATCAAAGTACTTCATCATATTGATGCAAAAGTTATATAAAAATACAATATTGCTATAAATAGAAGGGCAAAATCTCTAAAATGGTTGATTTATAGTGTCACACTGTACAGTATTTATCTTGTCCGTTGCTGCTTTGCTACTCTTAACCTCTGTTACCTCCCTTCATGTGACAATAAGAACCGTTTCTTTAAGAACGTATTCCTCATACATTACAAAACAGCAGCTGCTGTATTTGTGATGAGGACCATTGTAGTGCAGTGGCTGGACATTCATTCAGTGTCCTCCTAGAGACACACGGGCGTGGAGGACCTTAAAACCCAAAGAAGACAAGGAGATATAAATAACCCTCTTCTTCAAAGGGAGAGTGATTACAATTTCATTCTTTAAACTCTCACCCCTAGGGGTCTTAATCAAAAGGAGGAAATAGCCTTGCACCTATAGTGATGTATAGCTACACACTCCTCCATGCAATCAGTAGATTGAGGTTCTGCAGTTTTGTACTGTGATTGTGAACAACAATAAAATGTCTTTCTTGACTTTACCCACCACAATCGATACTGGTTCTTTTTTTTTCCCATTGATGCTGCTGCTCCATTTTTTTTAGGAACCAAAATGGAACATTCCCGAAAGCTTAGTTCTACTTAAGTTTTCATTTACTCTCTCAACGAGTATTATAGTACTCGCCAGTCCCAGTATGTTATTTTATCTCCGTCAAGTTGCCTTTAAATCTGCATTTACTGATTTGAATTGTGCTCTAAAATAAGATTCACTGTTTGAAACAGCTGACACCCTCTCAGAGTTACAGTTCCGCAATAGTTTTAACGAATATTTATATGGCCAAAATCGTTTTAAAATTATTCATGAATGCCAAATAAGGAAATGAGAACAAGGGAGCAACTATGAAAATAAAGTCCCCAATATATAAAAGAGGAGCACAGGGCAGACAGTGATTTTTATGTCAGAAAAACCAACTTCCTCTCATTATAAACTAACACCCATCCTGAGTCATCAAGTTGAAAAGCAAGGACTTTTGAAGGCTGTGAAGCCATGAGCGCAGACAACCAGAGCATCACTTCGACACAGTCAATGACATGCAGGGACTTCTTATATCTGAATGTGTTTTTCAACATCAACCTGCCACCCATCCCCACCATCAGCACTTCTCACACACACTCGCCAGGTGAAGGTTGCCAAGTTAATTTTAAACCCTGTGTTTACAGTACGACAGGCTTTTTACACGCTGATTTCAATGACAATTGCATAAGTGTTGTGGTACAGTGTGTAAGAGGACTAAAAGAGTGGTTAGGCAGAAAATGGGACACCAGTATAAACACCACAGAGATCAGGCTATTGTTTCTCCCTCTAAATATACTGAATCCAGCTTCCTGTGGCTGAACACAGACACACAGAGAGAGAGAATGACATAACCATCCCTTGGAGAGGAAGATTTCTCCTGCTTGTGTCACAAGCTTTTCATGCCCTCTTGCTGTCAGTCGGGAAACTGCAGTTTCAAACGGAGGATGCTTTTTCAGACCCTGACTGTGCATGTGATCATCAGGCAGTAATTTGTTGGTTGGTTATACTGTAACCTTAAAGCATGAAGGTGCCGGAGTTGCATGTTGTCCTGTGTATGTGTGGGTTTGGGTGCTCTTGTTTCCTCCCACAGTCCAAAAACATGCCGGTTAGGTTAATTGGAAACTCTTAATATGGTTGCCTATGTTTGTGATGCATGCTGGGATAGGCTCCGGCCTCCTACAACCCGTTTTTATGTGTCGCTGTGATTTTTTTTTTTAACCTTGATTTAAGTTTAAGTCTCTTGTTCCTAATATCAGCATAGGTTTCTTCTGATATTGCAAGCATCTGTAGCAATGCTGAGCTTAACTTAGTTTAGACTTAAAAATGTCACACACTATTTTTAAATTGGAACACATTCTTTCAGCTTTTTAGGCATGCTAGCAATACCTGCAAAACTAATGACATTCCTACAGCCTCAGTTGCACCTTCTGCTTAGTACTAATTAGCAAATGTTATCATGCTAACATGCTAAACTAAGATGGTGAACATGGTGAACAATATACCTGCGAAATATCAACAAGCTAGCCTTGTCATTGTGAGCATATTATCATGCTGACATTAACATTTAGCTTAAAGCACAACTGTGCAAAACAAATTGATAAATGTACAACAGGAAGGAAAAGAGAAGTCACTGCCTGAGTAATAGCCTAATCTCATACATGACTCATCTTCAGATCATATATTAAGTATTGTAGACAGCATGTATCTGGGAAGAAAATTAAGTTAATAAAATGCTTTTTGGTTTGCTCAAGGCCCCATAACAAGTGACTCATAATGTCACGTGGTCTGTTCTGTGATCTCAAAAGCACCAAGAGTTTGAGTCACATGCTATCCCTGCTGACCATGTGTTTAGACTGCCAGATGTAATTTGTAGCCTCTCCAGAGACTGTCAGCATGTTGTGATCAGCCTGTGATAGATGTACACATTGGAATTGTAGCTGTCTTTTTTTGTAGTGGCATGCTAACACTAGGGTTGCTCTTTGGCATTCAATGTGACCTAATATGTATATCCAGCTGCCAAAAATATCAATGCTTGTCCAAGAAACTGGCACTCTGGCAGGGCAGGTTCTGTTAAAGCAGACCTTCAAATTGAGAAATAATGAGCTGTAGTGGCTACTGCATAACTTATAGAAATATATGAGACATGAAATGGAGGATTTGATGGTGAATACCACCGTACTGTATGTTACCACAGATTTAAAAATAACTTCTGCTGCCTAAACATATGTTCCTCCAGGCCGAGGGATTTAATGACTCACCCAAGACGAGGAGCGGGAGATAAGATTTTTTTTTCCTCTCACCAAAGCATAGGATCATTTACCCCACATTGCAGCGCAGTGCAGATGATTTTTCAATTTCCATGTTCCTCCTGGGTTTCCGGAAACATATTGAGACTTCTGCCCTGAGTAATGACTTTTTCTGACTGTCGAGGTAGCCTATAGATACAATTTACAACCTCTGCTATCTTCAGAAAGCACTATGGAACACACAAGTGTCAATAGCTGTATCAAAACTGCCACAGGGAGGGCAATAAAAAAAATGGTAGCCACATGTGTAATGCAGTGGAGGTCTGATTCAGCTTCTTTAAAGCTGAGAAATTCTGCTTCTACTCAGCATCAAAAGAAACATTTTTTTAGAGATGATATATGTCTTCTTGATGTAGTAACACTTGCTTTCTGTTGCTCTTTTGGAGATTTCACTCCTGTGTTTCAAACTGAGCCCACCTCCCACCACTCTGCACTCTGATCCTGTGCAGTTGTTGGCTTCAATAATATTTTTTACTGTATAATTTCCTACATAAATGACCTGCGGGGCTCCAGGTGTCATTAGAAACATACTTTCGCGGTATGTGTTTTATTGCCACTGTTAATTTTATGAGGGCCGTTACGTTAAGTGGAGGTGTATGCTGCCAGCAATCATGCTGCTTGAATTAGCGGTTTATTAACACCCCCCACATCCAAAAAAAAAAAGGAAGAAAAAATAGATGAAGTTTGGTTTGCTGCTCTCCCTGAGGCCTGAGAATGCCACTTGTGCCATGTGAGTCCTTGGAATAATAAATCCTGGGGGGGAATTGAAATGCAGCGATCATCGCCTGTATCGATGTTTCGCACTAACCTTCCTTTACTGACTTCGTTTAAAGGGGCAATGAGTGAGATTTATACCGCCCCATAACACAAAATGACCATAACATATCATCGGTGGAGTTATTGATCAACGCCAGTGACCCAAAAAAATACTTGAGCAGGTGTTTCTGGCTTTCAAAACTCACTGTCCAGCCCACCCCTGGCATTTTAAACTGCTTAGCATTGGAGGACATTGACATGACCTTCTCAAGCACAAAAACTGTATTAATATTATAGTTAGTAAGATTTCAGATCTATTTATCACCGTTTCTCCTTAGAAAACTTTTTCAGTCCTTTCACGAGCAGCCACGATCAGTGAGTAGGACAGAAAGTGGAAAAAGAGAGGAAACTGTTAGATTTAGAGGGACCTAGAGAGGACGATAAAGTTACAAAATCTTTATTACCTTTTGAACTTCTGGTGTAACTCCAAAAAAACAGACAATACAGCATTTTGTTTTGACCAAGGACATGCACAGAGGTGCAAAAACACTCTGTGCTGTCCCTGATGCTTTCAGTGTGAGTGGGAGGAAACAGTCAAAATAGGAAAACCAACTATTTTTATGAGCTAGACAGGAAGAGTTTATTATTTAATGCAACTATAGTGTTTCACTCAAACTGTATTAAAAGTTTTGTATTTAACCGTCCCCATGTTATTTGTAGGACCCTGTACTTTTGTCCACTCCTTGCAATATTAATGCAAATAATTGGAGGAATTCTTGCCAATTTCACCTGTCCCTGCCCCTTTTTGGCATTCAAATAACCAAATTCCTATACGATTACACCCCACGGTTGTATAAAATCAAACCTTGATTCTAACAAAGCAATTTCCTGACAAATATGTTGAATTCTGGGAGTTCTGTGAGGGATGTTGGCTTCTCAGGCAGAGATTGCGCTCAGGTTGTGCATGCCCCCCAACAAGATTTGCTTTTAATCTCAGCAACATTTTAATCGTATACATAAATTTACCAATTTTTTACCTAATAATTTAATTGTTTAATTTATGGAGCTTGTTGGTAGTAGTCTGGGATCACTATCTGTGGACTAATTCAGCTGTCTACTATATTGTTTGTTATAGTTATAAAAACTAAAGAAAGATATACCTACTCTTAAGTGTTCCTTCAGATAAACCATTGACAATATAATTCAATTTCATATGCAAAGTTATAAACATGTAAGTGACAATGTCTATATATAACATTTTCCCAGCTTAAAATGCCTCTTCAGATTGACAGACACCAGCAGTCCCGCTTCGAGTGCTAGACTCCAAGAGTCACTTTAGATGAAGGTGACACACACACATTTAACCCCTTCCTCTTGATTTACGGATTAAACACGCAGATACCTCGCCAACGGTGCTATTTCATGGAGTGACTTTGGCCGTCGTCTGCCCTGAGCACTTGAAAACGCTGAGCATTAACCCATGCCCCTGGCACATGATCAATAAAGCTGGGGAGACGCATGCACGCGTGCGGCGCGCACGCACACACAAACAGAAGTCATGCCTTCCATCACTGAAACCATTAACACCATGCCAAGATCGATCAGTCACCCTTGGCTCTCCTCCTCCACATCCCCCTGCCCATTAAGGGTGTGTGCATGTGAGAAAATGCAGGATGCATTCATGTGCATGTGTGTGCATCGTATATGCATAGTTGCAGAATATATGTGCCCTGTAGAAGCACCATACCTATTGTTTTTCTTGACTTTTTTTTATCCTAGTCGACAGCTGACATCACTTCCTATAAGTAGAAAACATTTACAGCTGGGCGACTGTGACAAACAGTTGATAAAATGCATGAAAAAATGTGCAGGAACTGGAGGAAATATGTGTCCATATCTGAATAGTTGACCTTTTGCAGGGAGGAGGAGGTTTCCTGCAGCACTCTGATGGCAAGAATTCAACTGCAGGTTCGCAGTGTAGCGCTCAGCAGCTATCTCCTCCCCAGCGGTGCCATTAATAATGGGAGGCAATCTGCCTCGCTGAGACATGGGAAATGTAGTCATCTGTAGCGCAGTGGTGTGACCAGCTAAATGCTGTTAATTGATATGGACAGCAGGAGATTCTCAGTGTGTGGGATTAGAAGGTGGCGAGGTGGAGAGAGCCTGACGTGTTTCCAGGCTGTGAGTGGACAAAAACAGAGACAAAATGAATTTCTTTGTCTTCTCTTCTTTCACTCTTACACATCTTTTATCTCTCTCAAACATCTTTCAAATGCATGCAGGGTTAAGAGACACATCTGTATTCGACCAAGCTTATCTATTTTTACCCCCCGTGCAATGATTGATGTATCCTTTCAGCATCACCCTTGCTATCCACAGGAATGAATAAACCACAGATGAGTAGCAATCTGCAGGGAGTACACACACACACACAGCGCAAGCACTTACAGTGGATGTACACACAGATGTCCACATACACGGATGCAAACACATGCTGAGCTACAAGTGCATATTATAGAGGAATGCACACATACAATTCAAAGACATAGTTGTACACAAAGCAGCACACAGAATGCAAAATACACGCTGGAACACACACACACCTAACTCTATCAAGCTTTGACTGTACCTTTTAGTCCTTCCCATCATTCACTCGGTTGCATCTGTCATGGATGCTCACTTGTTTGGCAGCTGTGTGTGTGTGTGTGTGCGTGCACGCGTGTGGTTTTGCAGGACCCACTCTGCTTTCATCTCCTCACCCTGTGACTGGGTACAAGACAGCCCCACGTCTATTCATCCGACATGCTTTGCGAAACGCAACAGATACGAGACAGACAACCATGACCGCCGAGATGCATGTCTCCTCAAAGAGTTGTCTATTCGGGCACGCTTGACAAGCTAATAGGGCCGGTTTGTGAGTGATAGAGGGACATTCGCGGCCATTATGACCAGGGGTGAGTTATGGAGTTGATGTGCCCCCTCTATTGTAGGGTAAAGACACAAACAGGAAAAACAAATGCACGGCAGCAAAAGACACAGGGTCATGTGCTGGATGCAGTGAGTACGGAGTGACATAAGGTCTCAATCTTTTTCAGTCTCAATGACAGTCCTAATTGCGATCCCTTTTACTCACGGACAGGCAATTTATAGGATATTCACCTTGAGGGACTATTTATATATGAACAAGTGCCAGAGAATAGGCTACTTACTCCAGGGGGCATTGCAGCGTGATTGACTTGCCTGGGTGCTTTTTGGAGAGCCACCAGTGCCCTCTTGTGTCCAAAATCGATCCCACAGCTGGCTGAATGCTGCTTCAAAAAGTATTTATTTGGGGTTTTACTCAAGAGATGGTGAGCAAATTAAGTGAACACTTAAGAGTGAGCTTTTGAGCAAATCCCTGGATGGATGCAGTAAAATCCGTCCCAAGTGGTCCATTGACCCAGGGGGAGTCAGTCTGCAAATCTGCCGCCAACCGAACCAGACTCAGCAGAGCACCCTTCAGAGTCACAGTGTGTGTGACGTTATTGCACAGAGTACGCTTTCACACGGGGGTGGGGTGGAGGTAGTTCAAGCTGGGTTAAAAGGCAAATTATGGAGTGGGGGCCTCTGGTGACTCAGCAAGTTGCATGCTCATAAATTTATGGGCTCAAATCAGATACATCGACCTCTGTCTCATGTCATCCTCTTTTTTTCTTCTCACTCTACTTTCTTGATCTAACATCTTTTTTTTTTTTTGCCAACTTCTGTTGATGCGATGTGATAATTGTAACACAATGTTTCCAACGCAGCTTCACTCCTTTAAGCAGTTTCCTGGAAACAAGCGTCTATCTTGAAAAAGCACATTCAGGCTGATCCCTGGAGTAACATCAAGGAAACACAATTATTTCAGCCCAGACTAAGATAATTGGAAGATTTAGTTTGCCATTTTGAAGTAAAATAACTCGATACTACACCTTCTAGTAATGTAAATCCAATTTAGGTGAAGCTGTTGTAATTTCAGAAACAAAGACCACACCTCATTCTCATCCAGTTTCCTGTGTCTATATACATTAGCTTTATATGTGTCTATACCTACAGTATCTGTATAGCAGGAGTTCATTGTGGCATAATTCCTAGTAATATTCATAATAACTCTGTAAGAAATGAAATCATACAGACAGACACATTGCTGCCAATTATAACATATTTGTCTCTCCCACTCTCCTTAACAATAATACCCAGAGTCAAACCACATCCGGCGTTACCGTTGACAGTCTAAGACTTCATTGCAGCATAATTAGCTTTGAGGTGGCGGCTGAAAGTAAACAGATAAACTAATACAAAGATACACAGCAGCTATAAAGAGCTCCTCTCTGACTGATCTGGACCGTGGCGGGGGAAAAGCTGGTGACTCCAACGCTCTCCTCAAACAGAGGTTGTACATTATGTTTTGCTTGCTGGGTAATTAGGTGGCAGATTTTTGTGCCTGTGTGTGTGTTTGTGATGAGAGCATGCATGTCTCCATGTGGATATGTTTATGCATGTGTTAAGCTCCGTGCTCATCTGTCAGCTTGCATGTACCTGTGTATATATGTGTGTGTGGGTGTACTTTTTTGGCAAATCACCTTCATAATAAATGTGTCTCATTACAGTAATGAGACGATTTCATTATCGCTTAAACGACCTTCACGTCCCTGGTGCTAAACAAGGCCGGCTGTTACAAACCCAGTGGGCTTCTTGAGTTGAATCTCAGCAGGGGGCCAGGCAGGTGGGCGGGTCGGCAGGTGTTGCCAGCTGAAATTTGAATGGAGACATCTAATTGAAGTGCATGACTACATAGCCTACACGTAAGGATGTGCATGTTTGATTGTGGATGAAAATCAATGACATGATGTTTAGTAAATTGGAGTTTTACTCTTGTAAACATTACACAAACACTTATGAGGCGAATATTGAAGCTCAAGAGAATAACAGTATATGTCACATATAGGCTTCAAAAGGTATGTTTTGATACCTGGACATCTTTCTTACTTACTAGAGCCAGAAAATCCTAATTTGGGGAATTAGGTGGATCCGGAGAGCAACTAAGTAATAGTAAACAGCAACTACCACTGCCTCCTCATTCATTTCAATTAGACTACTGCATTTGCACAGCAGGGGCTGGGATGCAGAGGGTTCTGGCAAAGGAAAAGTTAAACTCGGCCCAATTGTTACCACAAAAAAAAAACATGTCATGTGCCAACACACTGTGTTAGCCAAATAAATATGTCTAAGCACTTGAAATGCCACTTTTGCTAAAAAGAAAGTTGGAAAGGAGGCAATGACACACAGGATTAATGAGGCCTGGTAATCCAACGCCTCCCGCATAAACAACAGAATACATAGTTATAACCAACCAGTCTGATGTGTGTAGAGATCGTCTATTCTTACGGCAAAGTCTAAGACCCGATTTCCACCAAAATACCAACAACTCGCTTTGCGCTGCCTCATTTGAATGAGCCTTACACCTGTTTGCACTTCTGTGAGACTTTGAGTTTTAAAAGTTCAATCTCAGGAGGTTGTTTTTATTATGAAACCTGGAACTCTTTATACTAACTGAAAAAAACACATCTTATTTATGCAACCTGCATACATACAGTAGATACATGTGCACCCTCACAAGCACTTTCTGTTCCCTGAGCTCTGCCTGGCTGCCTCTAAGATCTCCTCTCATCCTTGCAAAGCACTCAGTCTGTTTGGTGAGTGACCTTTGGTTGTTGGAGAGCTTATCTCCTGCTTTTAAAGAGCCCTGCACCCCTGAACTAATCCTTGGAGGCAAACACTGCCGCCCTAATCCCCACTCCCCGAAGTCCTCATTCACTATTTGCTTTCACTCTAATTGTCTTCAAGTCATTTCAAGGCTCATGCAGGTTAGCTTCCCGGTGTGTGTCTTTTGTAGGCCTATATGAGTGAATTTACTGATTTGTGGGTGCATGCATGCATCATCGCCTCATTCATGTGTATCTGGGGCACTAGAAGCTTGGTCCCAGTAAACCTGTGTGTGTGTGTGTGTGTGTGTATGTGTGTGTATGCATGTGTATGTGTGCACGTCTTTATGAGTTCGACCGGCATGGTCGAGCAGGGACCAGTGGCCACGCAGCCATCGGGGTGCATTTAGGAGGATTGCCACTGTGTAGGAAGGGATCAGGACCAGAGTCCGAACCAAAGCTGCACAGGCAGAAGCCCAGAATCAGCATTCAGCAGGTTAGTGGTCTGTGTGCTCGTGTGTGTGTGTGTGTGTGTGTGTGTGTGTGTGTGTGCGCGTGTGCGCGAACCCCAAGGGTAACGCTTTCTGGTCACAGTCTGTGGATGAAAGTAATTGCCAGTGGAGGGCAACCTGCAGCTGAGGCCCAGAGATGGTGTGTGTGTCTCATTGTGTATATGTGCATGAAATTCAGGGCTGCTGCTTTTGTCCAGTGAGCCAATACTCCAAACACACTGTGCATTTCTGCTTAGGCACATTCACAAATATGCACTGTTTGAACTGGACTATTAATAGATGCTTTTTTTTTTTAAAATGTTTTACCCACCTGTGTGCAGTTTCTCATTACAGCCAATAGTTGCATGTGTTGAGTTATTTTAAGTAGTGAGCTAGATTGCTTCCCTCAACAACAGTCTAAGGTGCAATAGGTGGCTCACTTTAGCCGGACAGCTGCTGGACGGATCGTCTCCAAACGTCTTCAGATAGTAAAAGGTTTCAGTCAGTCTGGTCACATCTGGTCAGAGTAGGTGTGGACGGCCAACTCACTGTAAGGCAGTTTTCATGGATGACTTCCTCTCATTCATGGATGACCTGAAAAGCAAACCCATCCAAAATCACTTTACTCATCTTTTGAAGCTGTCCCATAAACCTTTGGGACTTAAATTGATGGAGTCCTGGTTATGACTTAAGGCTGTTTAAAGGCTGATTTTCTGTACTCATCTTAAAGTTTATATTTATGCCATATTTTAGGCATAAAAACAAAACAAGTCATCTTCTCCCCACTATCCCCATAATCCTGTGCTTCACAGCCTCCTTTCCACTTAAAAAAAAAGTCAGCGGTTCATGGGTTCATGTTCTTGAAACGCATTATGAAGCAAACTCTGCTGTGTTACATTTTAAGATATGATGGAACTGCTTACAAGGTGAAACACAGTAGAATTATGACTGAAATAGTGTCGCATTCATGCGATCATATGAGCTGCTTCACCAAACTATTTGTTTCTATCATCATTGTACTAACTCACTGTTCAAAAACCCACATCGTTTTCCTCTGGCTGCAGAGTTGTGATGCTGTGTGACAATATGATTTCCTGAAGAAGCGTCTCTTCATTTGTTGAGCTAGTGTCGTCTTGCGTCACAGTGATTGGCTCAGCTATTTAAGAGCAATGAGACCAGTGATGTGACTGACTGAGAATGTATTCATTAATCACCAAACCCTCTGATCTAAATTCACCTTCACCCAGCCCTTTTGTACACTGCACTGCTGCACATGTATGAACCAAAATAACACTTGGAGGCGCCCCTGTTGTGCCCAAGACCTACCGTTTTGCACTAAAATAGGGCCTTTAGACTAGCAACCTGTTCAGGCTGGGTGTACTCTGCCTCTTATCCAAAATGTGCTGGGAAAGGCAACATTAAAACAGGATAAGTGGTTTAGAAAATTGATGAATGGATGGTATGTTTGGGGGGGGGAAACAATTAGCTGCTTCTTTTAATCCATAAAGCACTTTAGTTTCCACAAACCCAATGCAGCTATAAATGACTAAAGTGAGACTAAGACATTATTATGTTTTTTTCCCCCCTGTCTGCAAATGATCAGCTAGTATAAACAGGACAGAACCGTAGCTGCATGTTCTGTGCAGGCTGCTGGTTTGTAGCAGCACCTTTCTGACTCCTATTCAAGCACTGCAGGATGTGCATAATGTACAGCACACAAATGGATACATGAAATGCATGCCCACACAAACACACACCACTACTATGAAACATTTAACAACTTTACAGAGATAGCTACTGAAAACCCCTGTGTATCTATACTGTGTGCATTCACCATAGATCTTTTATTGAATAAGTACTTTCATTTTCACATCTGTCTGTTCTGTAAAAGTTTGAGATCTTCGGGGTCCCTTTTGAGCAAACAGAAAACATGTTTCATACCCTCTGCCATCTCTCAACTAAACTCTATAAAGGTAATAAAGCTAATATGTAACATACTCATTCAGAATCTAAATTCAAAATATTTTATATTTTAATCCATTATATGACTTATTTTCAAATTGTTTTAACTGTAACTTTCCATTCATGTACATTATGTGGACAGGATCATCATCAGTGGTGTTGTATGTGCTTCGGGTTAAGTTCCCCACACAATATTCAGTGTCAATTGTTGATATGTCAAATCACCAGTAGAGGGCCACCAAAACTAACAATTAACAACACACATTCCCCGCAAGACTGCAATGGTTTGTTGAAATTTAAAATGGCAAACAGTGAAATTGACATTTCTTCCTTTTTTAATCTTTTATAAAACCTCAAGACAAAAAGATGCTCTTGTTAATTTGTGCAAACATTACATTCCCCATGTTCACCCTCTGAGCTTTGAATGCTTAAAATGAAAGCAGCCATGGATATCCTGAGTGCAAATTTTATATTAATCCTACAAATTGAGTATGCACCTGAATGAAAATCCTAATATTCTGTGTGTAGGTGTATATACATGTGTGTTTCAGCAATTTATGCAACACTGCAGCTCACGTCTGTCCACTGCTGAGACAAATCAACCAAAACGGCCACCAATTACACAATGACCCAAACCGTCTGCATGTGGTTCCAACATAATATAGCCTAGAATGGAGGACAGGAGAGACAGACAGAGAGAGAGTAGGGGCAGACATGCAGAGTGACAGGCACTGCGAGTTAAATAAAACAGAAACCAGAGAGCAATAGACCGAGGGACCATGTGGCAGAGGGCTCGCACCCTGAGGCCCTTCCGATCTCTCTCAAAGCCACTTCATCAGCGAAACAAGCTGTCCTCTTTCACCAGAATTTTACGTCAGTCGCACTCACAGGTCATCATTTGCTGTGTTACCTGGAAGTGGCTCAGCTTGGTCAAAAAAGGAAGGCGAAGAGTACCAGGCACAAAAGCAGAGGTGGCTCCCGGCCTGATTACAATAGCACCGGTTGCTTTGTTGAAAACACAAAAGCAGTGTAAGGTTTTAATTAAAAGCGGTCCCAGGTGAACAATGAGCAGGATATTGCCCAGGTAGTCATCTTTTGTAGCAGTTTGAGGAGGGGGTGTGGTATGGGATGTGGGGTCTCATGTGAGGATGACTGGAGCGGTGTCAAATGAATCATCTGGACAGAGAGAGAGAGAGAGAGAGAGAGAGAGAGAGAGAGCAGACAGGTGTTCACAGGACAGGAAAAAATCACAAGGGCGACGTTATCAGGATTGCTCATATAGCACTTATGACTCACTCAGCCCAGGTAAAAAAGGCACAGTGCTGAGGGGAAGGGCACTGTATGACAAATGGGATTGGATTGCTAATAAGATTTTGGCTCAATAATAGATCAATGGGGTTCAGGCAGCATGAGTAATGCATGTGTAAGATAAGTTGGCTTGACTTCGACTCAAGGACAGAGGGTTTCCGTGGTCAGTGGATTTTATGTTGAGGGTTTACTGTAGTTGATGGAATTAAAAATAGCTGAACAGATCTAATGGTCAGATGTCAGGGTATGTTGGCATTGATCAGAGGTTAGCATTAATCGACTTTTTATTGCATGAAGGTTAAAGTGATGTAAAGTCCAAAGAAATACATCAGATTTTGAGCCAACGTCAATGCTAAGTCTGAATGTAGCGAAATAATTTGTGCCCTGCTGCTTTAATTGAGAAGCTCCATTAAATCTTGCTGCAAATAGATTTTGATTTGCTGTCATAGCAACAGACCCTGGAACAGGAACTTAAATCATGCTAAAGAAATCTCTGATGTTCATAAAGTCAACTCTTTGTTGGGAACATGCAGTCATGTTAAGGAATCAAAATATGTATAAAAAATATATATTTTGATATAGGCATCATGCCATAGGATTAATGTATTAATAGTATGTTTTTGAAAATTGTTTTTACTTGGCAGTTTTCCTTATGTCTATGCAATACTTTCATCCTAGTCCTTATATTTTCCTGTATATTTTATTTCTTATATACTTGTATTAATTGTCTTGATCTTGATTGTCTGGTTGGTTTTTGTATGAATTAATGTCCATATTTTGTGATTTATTGCATTATTAAGGTTTCCTAAGTGTTTGGAGCTTTGGGATCTTAGAAACAGCAAATATGTTGAACTGCATTTCCCATGTGCCCTTTGCATGACCCAGCACAGGTGTGCTCAATCATCAGTCATTATAAGGTGCTGGATTCCCACAGGACAAGCTTTTGCCTTGATGAGTGTGTGTGTGTGTGTGTGTGTGTGTGTGTGAGTGAGTGAAACTGAGGGGTTTGCTGCTTTTTCTTTTTTGTTTTTTGGTGTTTTATTCATTTGGGCTTGAATGTGTTGATTCTCTCTAAGTGTGTATGTTGTGTGAAACCAGTAAGAGAAAGGGCTTAAGAGAGCTTTTCCGGACAAACAAAATGTGGGGGGAGGCTTTGTTTTAATGCCCTAGTAGGCTGAACCTCATACCTCATAGTGTTCATAGGAAATAACGCAGCACTAATGCTTCCGTCCTTTCCTGTCAGATCTTTATACTCGGCCAGGTAGTCATTGGCACCCGTTTTCTTACACCCTGTCATACATTTGAAATGTGTCGCCCTGAGGGGATTGGGATCAAATCTGACACCTGACATGTTTCCTGCCCTGCAGTGCCTTTGAATCTGGCTGCCGTGCATTCACCTTTGCCCTCTTGTCACAATAACTGTGAAAGTGGAATTGAAAACAAAGCACCACCCATACTCTGAAAATAACAGAGCCCTGCAAGAATGAGTGAATGACTGAAACTGTCATTTAGCTTAAGAGAATGTCATCCATGCGGAATGTGCTAAAAGTATGAACAGAACGGGTGAAACTAAAGCAAGTTGCTCATTCCTGTTGTGCTCAAAGCAGTTAAAATCCAATGGCCTGCAGTACTGCTCTATTATGTCTTTGATTGTGTTTTTCTTTTGGTGGTTACCCAAGAAAATAACTACAGTATGCAGCAAAGTATCTCATTACAAACCATAAATCATTTCTAACCACAGGGAAAGCAAGGAGGTAGAAACCAACTTCTGTCAATGAAGGTTAAAGAAAAGCATGTTGTAGCTTGAGTTGTGTTTTCAAACATATAGGCTGTGAACGTAATCTTTCATGCCTAATCATGCCTTATATGAAACTGATTAAGAATAGACATAAAACTGCCTTTACATAAAACCTCAATTTTACATGTAGCTTTAAATTAAGAATTTTGACTATGAACCATTGAACTATCAAGATGTTACATTGCTTTAAGTGGCACATATGTAATTTGCATTTAGCTTTGGATGAAAAATATTATACTCCTCCTTCATTGCACAACACCACAAGGACAGGTTCGACTGCCAGAGCGTAGCGATCAAATATCCCACAAGCCTGGACCTGAGTCACCGAGGGAAATTAGCATGCTCCTCTCATCACGCACTGCAGCCTCATACATGTTTGTCAAAAAGGCAGGGTTTGAAACTCAGATAGAGGAAGTATTCTTTGTCATGACACTGCGATGTCAGTGTGCCAACAAAAGGCAAAAGCAGCTGACACCGCGCTGCGAGATGACGTGGTGAAAGGGGCTGTCATCAGAAGGTTTAAGAGTTAGGATGTGTAAATATCAACGAAGTGCACGTCTTTTACATTTTCATTGACAGCTATTACAGACTGAATGTAAATGTCATCAGGGTTTATCCAATTTAATCCCGTGTTTCTGTCCTACTTTCCTCATCCAACAAGTAAAAACAACTAACCCTCCAACCACACATGTACCTGTACTGGAAAAGTTCAGGACTTTCTACGAGTAGAGAACTATGAAAGGATGTCTTTTTAAAGGACGGGTGATAAGAACGTAGACACCAAAGTGATCCATGTGTCCCTGGGGGATTTGGCGCTTCATGGTTTGGTGCTTCATGTTAACAATAGCTGAGTGATAAGAGACGACTAGCATTATCAAAAGTATCAAGACTGACCTTATTTAAGTGACTCAACCATCCAACTCCTTTGATTGCAGTCTGGGGCAAAGAGGTAACCTAACTGCTACAGCTAGGTTATCTTTCCATGAACAATACACGATGATCTGATATGCATCTTAAATGCAACTGTTACGAAACGTTTTAATAAATTACTTTTTTTGCCAAAGCTGCCAGTTCGGGTCACACATTTAGGGTACTCTGACATCAATCCTTTCCATGTTAGGAGTTAGGGTAGGGTTCATTTTCTACCCTACAATCGCACCAGAACAGCATTTGCGCTAATCAAAAGGGCACTTGGTCTGACCACAAGAGCCCTTGGGAAGTTATAGGGCAATTAGGCCAGCTAAAGAAGCAATCATGCTAACCACAGGGGCACTTGGGCCAACCAGAGGAACCTTTAGTTTAGTTTATTAGCACAATAATGAGTTAAAACAAATACATTCGATAAAAGACAGTAATTACAGTGCAGGAAAAGGAAGGAAGCCTAAAAGGCTAATTCAGAGTCCTCCCCTTGGGGAGAAACTGGTCTGAATAGGCAGTTTACATACGTACCCTTAAATCATCTTTTAGAAATGGGACAGCCATAAAAAAAAACATGGAGTGTTGGATTTGAATATTTCACTCAGTGTAAACATCACAGAGATTTAATGAAGAGTTGGAACAAGATACAGACTCTCCAACTTTAAGGGGTACAATATGGGAAAACTAAAGGGTTTAATCAATACAGAAGAGATAATCACTCCCTTTTAGCATACTTTTAAAACTTCCAGTATGGATATTCAGAGCTCTCACAAAGTAAAGTGTTGGTTGACCCCAATCCCACACAGTGCCAGCCTGTGGACTTCACTTACAGTACATGACCAGTTTTTCATGATTGAGAGCTGGAGGTGAACAGCATAAAAGACTCGATGGGATTCTAAAGTTTGGGTTGGAAAGCCTGTTTCTGACGGGTTTTCTTTTGACAGGAGAAGTAGCGAGGAGCAAGACTAAATTTACCCAGTCTGGGTCTTGGCAAAAGATTTTTTTTTTTTCATAAGAATCCCTGATGCAGAGCATGTGAGACATCTCAGACTGCAGCACAAAAATTGTGCAGCGTAGGTCTGTGGGTGGGCTAGCTCCTTGGGCCAAGACAAAAACACACACAGATGCAAGAGTATCTTCCGTTATTTGGGAGGAGATTCTCATTGCAGATAAGCAAAAGTTGCCCTGTCTTTCGAATATCATCACGCAGCAGTGTTTTACTCCTTTGGCTTCTTGGGTACCGTGCTACTTCCATGAAGATGACTGATAGTGACATCAGAAGTACTAAAAGTAGGAGCAGAGAGGATATGGCTCTGAATGGGTTGCAAAATATGTATGCCTTCAGGTCCAAACAAAGCCAAGAACACATCTACAGTATGATTTGTGTTTCCTAAAATGCAGCAGAGAATATGACCTTGACAGAGAAAACAAATAGACTAACAGCTGTGGTATACATTGATGATAATTGTGCATATTGTTACAGAACCATTATGTAAAATATTCTGTAAAAAACCCCTTTGTCTTCTCAAGAACATTCCTTTCCTTAACATTCAGCTTTCAGGAAAATTTGCCATAGAAATCTGTGACTTGAGAGCTCTTAAATTATGCAAGAACAGTTGTAACTAAGAATCTAACAAAAGCAGATACTCACTAAATAACAGAATCTGGATAGCCTTGTTGCAAATTGAACATTATCCAAATAAAACACGCATTTTTAGTGTTCAACCACACATTTTCAACCCACGTTCAACATGAGAATAGTCGGATGAAGTCTTGCTATTGCAGTTGGCTAATGCTGTCCTGCCCTTAAATATCTCCAGGCTCTCTCTCAGCTCAAATACTTACATGTGCTGCTTTATCAGGCGAGTGGGAGGCATGTAATTGTGTTGATACAATAGCTGCTGTGTCCATTTCAATATATAGAGGTAACAGAGAGGTAACATCACACTCATTATTGCTGGAGCAGTGGGAGAAAGCTGAGACGTGGGATCACACTGTGGATGCAGCAAAGCTTTTTTTTTGCTAAGTATATGATGAAAATAGGACAGATGTGTTTGAACGGTTGCCAACAGACAGTTCCTTTGTGAGTGTCACCCTACTTTTCAGTTTGCTTTTAGTTTTAATGATGGTGTTCAGTAGACAAAATGATAAACCCAGATGCATGCATTGCAGCCTAGAGCACTTGGCTCTGCATCTTAAAGCCTAAAAAACTACAGCAGGGGAATCTTGGGGATCTCATGGTGAAAAACAAACATTAAAAGAAACCAATTTAAAAAAAACTTACATGAATAAGATTAATTCAGCTTCAGCATCAGTGTTGACTGTACAAATAATTGCTTTAAATATGTTTCTGCTTGAGTTGCTGCTACGCAAACGCTGCAAGATTATATAACGTGGCAAAAACTAATGGCACATCCCAAAAATAGGCACAGTTGTCACAATAGAGATTCAACACTACCTGAGAGACACTTACAGGAAATTTGCTTGAACAACTACAAACTACAGCTTTGATAAATGCCATCAGGTTCAATTAACATCCCCAACAGTCTCAAAGTCAAACACAGCGAGCTGCACCTGACTACTGTAGGACCATTATTACAATGTAAGGTGTTTCCCTTATTTTGTCCACCCACTGTCTGTTCACTGTTCTACTATTCAGCTGCAGCGTTTAATGTGCAACACAAAGTATGAGATGAAATTTGAATTGTAAACATAGTTTTGAATAATAGTTTTGAATAAAGTTATTAATGTTTTTACAGCATCAGTATTCACGTTCTCTGTTCCAACTTCCACTGAAGTCGAACAAACACCGTTTGTTTCACCAGACAAGGTTTTGCATTAAGCTTAGTGTCCATTGTTGTCCCATCTGCACATCCCATTCTGTGATCAAACAACAGATCAATAAAAAAAAATGCATAATTAATTAAACATTCACTGCCCTTGTTGAGATGACAGTTACATCAACAGCTAGTCTGGCCCTAGTCCCAGTCCACATAAACAACACAGATATGCATCTTATTTCTATATTTTATTTGTTATTAGTTCACATCCATGTGATAAAGCACCTGGACTACTTAGGAACAGCACATAAAGAACTTACCGACAAAGGTGCTTAATGGCTTTGTGGCATTCATTAACAGGAAAGCCAGAGTAGAAAGTAGTTAAAGAGGATTTTTAGTAAAGGCACCACTGGAAGGTTACAGTATATTTACTTTTAAAATAGAGTGAGACATTAGGTTAATGAGTTATTTGAGGAGTGACATTGCAAAACCATTTTAAATACACAGCGCTTGCACTTAAAACATTATCAACGCCTTTAAAGTAGCACGCACTGTTAAATATTGATTTAATTTTGCCTAAATGCTTGAATCTGCTTGCAAAATATACTTTTAGATATCAGGTTGTATGAAAATAAATAAGTGATATATCAGCTAACCGTTTCATTCTGCAATAACTCCTAAGTAATGTTAGGGCTCTCCATTACAAGCTCTCAAGTATTTTCAAGGTTGTAATTTTTCACTTTTACTCACTTTTGCTTCCTCAATCCTGCAACCACCTCCTCTGAGAAGATCTATCTGGTGCGGTCAAGCATAAACTTACACCACACTATGATGTTCCAAATGGGAGTTAAATTTACACTAATCCTGTGACAAACCCACTTTGCTTTAAGCAGCAGACACATAAAACCACAGCGTAAGGGAGAGATTCCTGGCCCATCTGAAACTGATCAACCAGTAAGCAGCAGAGAATCATGCAGCGGTGTGCAATGAGCCACTGTGCTCATCCCCCACAAAGACTTAGCCACTGGACTTTCTGCAAATAAATTGCCTAATTTTATCTCTCATAAGGACTGATTCTATTGGCTTGAAATAGTGTTTATTGGCTGATTGGATCATTAATCTATGTTTTGGATGCATCAGTTAGGTATATGCCTATTATTATATAGCATCAGTTCCGTCCTTTAGGCTTGGTGCTGCAGCCAAGCTATTTAAAGCCCATCAATGTACGTTTTTTTCCTCCTTGGTATTGTAAGAACCTCCAAGAGGAGGAGCCCTATATAACTGCTCCAGAGCTTTCCCAGCTGTATCACAAATACCCAGATATAGACAGGGAAATACCGGAAGTTGGATGATTTTCCCTTCTAAATAAAATAGCTGAACTTTTCACATTTGGTTGGAAAGAGTTATAGCAAAGGGATGAAACAGTTACAGAATTTTCAAAGGAATTTTTTACAATTGTTAAATGTATATTCTTCTCTAATACTTATACTCATTAGGGACATTGTGTGAAAGAGGCCACTATAAAGAAAAATCTATAAAATTCAGTTAGGAGCGCGTGTCCGTTCAGCCTTGGCTTTTATTCTGAAAGGCATCGCCAGAACTTCTGCTATGTATTGTGCCTGACTTGACGCTGCTTCCCTTCTCCGTAGTCCACCTCGGCAGCATGCAAATTACTGAGCAACTCCGATATATCGCAGATTGGTTAACTACACAGAGCGCGCGGCGCGGCGCGAGAGCTGGACGCGGTGCGCGCTATAATTATTTTGAGTGGACTGTAAAAGGTGAAAGAATACCCTCTTTTTAATCATAATACTGTTTTGTTCTCGTGGCTCGAACCTGCAACTTAATCATAATTAATTCTGTGGAGGCTGTGGGAGGAGGGCTGCACTCATCATCCCGGGACCGGAGTGAAACCTCACCTCGAGCTCCTTGCGCAACGGAATAATTAGTAGCCCGTGTGTGTGTGACAGCTTTATAAGAGTCAACAAAGACTGTGGACCCGAGAGGATAAGTGGGGACTGACGGACCCTGTGAAGTTTCCCCGTGTGTCAGCTTGTTTTTAAGGACCGGAGAGAGAGTGCTGTGGAGGTTAGACCTTCTTCAATGCGTCGGTTCCCAGTATCTACTGATGGACTGAGTACGGTGACATTTGGAACAGCCTCCCCCTGTTTTCATCTATTTTAGTCGGTAAGCCACGAATAAGAGTCACTTGTGATATGTCTATATGTATATATCTCTAAAACGTTGAGCAATGCTCAATTACTTTTTATTTATTTATGTATTTATTTTACAATTACGGAGCAGGTGTGCTTTATGGAAGGTTTCATTCTGCTGTGTTTTGAAATAGCCGAGTTAATAAGGAATCCAGGTGTCCATTATAGGCAGGTGCAACTAGCTAAAGTATGTTAAAGAGCAGTTTAGCCCTGCATTTTTGACCAGTAGTAAAGTAAAGTACACTGTTGGCTACAGTATGTGGACTGACGTGTTAAGTCAAGCATAGCTATGTATGACTAGTATGATTTTACGAGTAGAGAAAGTCTTCTTGTAGTGTGCCTGGACTTGACAGGGTGATAGCCGAGAGACCAGTGAGTTTTCCTGAGGGTCCTCCATTACCTCGAGCACACCTGGCTGTTTGCCACACACTGTTACTGTATCCTACGGCGCTCTGCAGGCTTATGGACGGTAATCACGACTGGTGCTGTGCCTATACAGTGCTTTTTATTGCCCACAGAAAATCCCTAAAACTTTGCTTTAAGTGGCTGTATTTGTCTTTCAGATTGCGGCAATAGACCTCTCAATCTCCCAATAGTTAATTTGTCTCTGCTGCTTTTTTTTTTTTGTATTTAGCCATATGGCGTGTGCATATTAATAATTACTGTTAGTGGTCACAGGTGTGTTTCATGGGGACTGCATCAGGACTGCTAACACACCTCAGCCAATCAGAAAGGAGGGCATCTGTATTAAAAGCATGTTTTGTCTACCACAGTTCATCTAATTTAATCTCATTAAGCATTATACAGTACTGTTAACATTGAGCATACACTCCTGACCATATTGTAGATCACGACTGATTAAATGAATCTTTACTGCATTAAAGCTTAATTTAATCAGTTTGCACAGATTCTTCCATGTGAGGGTGAGGTTATAGTCCTTTTTAAGTGCAAGTTAATGAAGGACAGAAGTGTCTAATTAGCTTTAAGTTGTGAATTGCATAATTGAGGTTGGATCCCAATTTTTTTGCTTGGATGAATCAATGGTTGATAATTGAATAGCTTAGTTATAAGCACGCCATACCATAAATGTATGGACTGCTTAAGCCTAATGTGGCTGAATAACTTGATATTAATTATTGATTGATGGTATGACGAGACACATGAACCTATGTGGTCCAGTTTAACAAATTATGCAAAACTCAGGATGATTCACATGAGTTTTGTATGCTGTTTTGTTAGTGTGCCTGCTTTCCCCCAATAATCTCTTGTTAACAAGAGGGCTGCATATAATTATCTAAATATATTGAAGACATACATTGTGCTCTTTTCTCCAGCTTTAAAGGACCACTGGCTGTATACCAATAATCAACCAACCACATAAAACTGTTGATTAGACCCCTATTGAACAAATTGCTTGCAACGAAGGGAAACACAAATGTGTTTTTTGGATAGGTGGGGTTATAATGTGTGAAATAGCCGAAGGAAATTGGTCTGCAGTTTTAAGAGTATCCGCTCAGGGATAGAACCAGGGAAGGAAACATTGTGAAACTTTATTAAAGCACACTACCTTTAGACAGAGAAAGCCTGCAGATATATTGGAGAGCCTCTGCTGCTCTAGGACAAGGAGAAAGTAGGCAGCGCTAGCCCACAGAATATTGAATCATTCAAAAAAAGGGCTGGAACAAGGGGCAAGGGAGTTGAACTATCTCTTGCCTCTTGAGTGGGCGGATGTCATAATTATCATTTCTCCAGGATTGCGGTGGAGGGCCGCAGGCGCTGGCAGAATCTCTGCAGATATGTGGGTGTAGTGGTGGTGTCGACCCTGTAGGGCAAGCCACATCACTTCCAATACAGAGGAAAAATGGACAAGTCCCAACGTAATTGGTGCCTGGGAACACTGCAGGGCGGTCCGGGAAGTTGATAGATGGTCAGAGCTTGTACATGTACATAAACAATGCTGGGGACATGCACAGGCGCACACACGAGCACAGAAACACACTCTCACACGTGCTCAATAAAGCAATAGAGTGCAGGGGGCTCTAATCTGCTATCCCATGTCAGGCTGAAATGAAACAACCCCTAGCTGGACGCAACAAGTCACTATCTCGCTTTCTCCCTCTTAGTCTCCTTCTCATTCTGTTTCAGCCCCCAAGCACAAGCAGCCTGACTTTAAGTATTAGTGGATGCACGCAACTGTTGGTTGGCAACCTCCAAGTGAACAGGGAGAAAAGGGGGGAGAAAAGATGACTCCCCTGCTGGTCGTTGGTATTTTATGCTTCATGCATTGTAGTAAGGTACAGCTAGTGTAAATTGGACTAAATTAGCCAGTAGGACTTGTATTGTGAAAAGCTCTCCCTGAAAAATGCTTTCTATGTAATTGTCAGACAAGGTATTCTGTATTATTAAAACTAGCTCTTGCTTGTTTGTGCTTAGTCACTCGTTGTTGTATTGCTGTTGTCTAGGAGTGTGTTGACTCAGACACCTGGAAGAAAATAGCCTCTTTCACTAAAAGCTCTTCTTGCTATAAACCTCTCTGTCAAGAGACATATAGGAGGCAGGAGCGTCAGGCCAATGGATCTCTTATTGGAGTCTGGCGAGTCCTCCAGATCCGAATGCAGGAACAGCACTTAAAATCATTTTCAACACAACAGATTCATGATTTTTTTAAGTTGTGTTACTGATAAATGTTTTAAACTGACATTTTACAGAAATAACAATGCACAATGCAACAAGGGTTTGCGGTCTTCTTGAAAACAGACATTCATGACAGGTGCTGAGTCGATCTATCTACCTTGCTGAATGCGTTATAAATACTGAAAAACCTGCTGTTTGGAAAAGTAGCACATAGAATATGATGGGCTGTGGTTAGCGTTCTTATGAAATGCTCAGTGAGCAGATTATTTAGGACAATAAACACCCCACTGCCTTTGTTTGAAATGCAACACTCCCTTCTGTTGCATCAATGTCACGTGTGATAGGCACACATTTCTTACGCAGACCGTGTGCTACGTGCTGTATTGTCTGTAAATGCATTTAATCTTTAGTTTCTGTTATGATTCTAAGCATTTTACTGTGCCTGGCAGTAATCCATCCCAAAAACAAATAGGGTATTATGGGTGTTGAGGCATTTTTTTATTTGACTTTGAAGCTTTTGTTTTTCTAACAGGTTTTAACAGGAGCTTTTGAATGCTGTCCAGCTTCTTTAACTGTTCATTGTGGCATTCCTACTTAATTGGTCTTGAAAGGTCTCGTTCAGTCGGAAGATGCAGGTCAGCTCAAGTCTCTGCAGTTGTTAAGTCATCAGACACTCAATTAACTCAGCCACTGTACCTGATGTTAAAAAAAGAAAAGGGGCAGAAAAACAAGTTGCTGCTCTTAAGGGTACTCTAATAGACTTATTTAAAGCTTCTCTAGATACCTAGATACATAAATACCTTTATGTAAAACTATACCTGTTTTACCAGCCTAAATCCCAAACTGGGACTGTTTAATTCTGCTCTGTCTGATTCTGGCAGTTACAATGAGGTTTGTTATTTTCACTGGCTGTAGACTGGATTTCGTCAGGCATAGAGTGCTGCAGGGATGACGTATTTTTGTAGGCCAACCTGGACGTTGGCATCGCCCTGGTGATTTCACTCGCTTACCTCTTCTACAAAAACCTTTCGGAAAGTTTGAGTTAGAATAGTTTGCAAGAGCGCGAATACAAACACAATGAGACAGTAAAGGCGGACGAGTGAGTAGATGAGTTTCTGTGTTCGGCATGATGACGTTTAATGTCCCCGACAACCTCTGTAGTCTCATTTAGCCAACCGCCTTTTTTAAGACGCGTTAAAGCTTCAAAATTCACGAGTGGGGTATTTACTGTATTTCATGTCGCAGAACAAAATGTGAGTCTCTTAAGCTTGTGTTAACCACATACCTTATTTCAGGCATCTAACCAAAAACCCATTCAAGAAGCCCATTGACATCCGGGAACCGGAAGTGCAAACATGCTAACTCATTTCCAGATTTTAGGACTCATTCCTGCAGCTCAGGGTGTCAAATAGGTGGACTTTTGTTCTACTGGCTCTGCATGATGAAGCAACTTAAACTGACTCCAGCGTGACACAGGAATGAAGTATGGAAGTGTCTAGTGAATAAATGGGGAGAGGGCAGAACTGAGAGAGAACCAGAATAGGGGGGTATACACGATCCAACCAGTGATTTTCTGTCAGAGGTAAAACTTGCCAGTGCGCAATTCCCAAACAGTAATAGATAGTTTATAACTTTGTGCTAATCTTCTGTCCTTTTATTACTTTTTATTCACCACGTGAGCTGAATGATGGCACTGTAACCATCAGTGAAATATAAAAACATATACTAATACAATTACATATGCCATGTTCAATTTTCCCCAAAAAATGTTTTTAGTAGTAGTAGGTTTCTTAACTAATTGTTACTTAAACGGATACCGTTCAGCTGTTACTAATGACTGCATCCACTAGCAGATGTGATCGTAAAAACAGCTTATGACTTTATAGCAGTTTGTCCAATTAGTAAACTCAGCAGTGTTCTGTTACAATTCAAACGAGTTATACATCTGCCAATTAAGGATGCCACAGACACAAGAAATACATGCACAAAACTGTAATCTGTCATAAAACAGATTGTAGTTGATTCTTGGTGTATGTGTGAGTGTACTTTTAGGCACAGAAGCGTCCATGTTATGTAGTTTTAGTTGCATAAGAAGGCAATAATAGTATGTAATTTTAAAACTTGTGAAGTGAAAGAATATTTTCCAGATTGTAGCTAATATTATTTTTTTTTACAGAGCATTCATGTCAGTTTTGTTTGTTAGCTCGTTTTAAACAAAATGAAGGAAGAAAGTCTGGTGTCCACAAAATGGCGTGCATTTTGTGGACAACATAAAACACACTTTTATTAGCCTCTTAGTCCTGTTGTGCCAACACTACGTAGGGTTCTAGGTTGTGCCCTTTATGTTGCTTATCCTCAGTAAGCAGGTCTGTCTACCTATAATGTGTGGCTCCTTTGAGACTGAACTTTGTGTATCAGACAGCAGATCTACACCTATTTATGGAGTGAATCATAAGACTGTCATTATTGTTACCCTGTGACCTTTTTACTGAGGGCGTGTTCTCCTTTTAAATGGGCAATTCAAATGGCGGAGGACAGATAAAGATGAAGAGGCTTACAATTACGTAGGACATCCTAACTTAAAGTGGAATACGAAATACTTGCTGAATATTTCTAAACAACTAATTAACTCAACTTTACACAATTAATTATTAGTACCAAATTGGTTTTACTGTGCAACAATGATGAGCAAATCTGAACTAGTATATATTTTTTCGCATGTTTGCTTTTGCCAGACATCCCTGTTACAGCTGCTTCTGTATTGACTATTCTGACTTAACTTATCTACAATTGACCAGTCCTGCTGGGCACTGGTTAGTCACTCCTGAATAGAATGCGTCCTTTTTTTTAAAGGGACAATAATGTGCACAGAAAATATCTGCTTTGTGTAGATGTGTGTCTGTACCTTGTTGCCACTATACACTGGTGTAATCCGCCTGCTCATTTCTGGAGACCTAATTACTGCGTATTAGTTAACAGACCATTTGAAATGCAAGCCTGCTAAATCACGAATGCCAGGGGAGCCGAGCTGAGCAACCCCCCCTCCCCTCCCCTCCCCATGCAGTCTTTGTGCTTCTATTATTAGTTCTATCATGCATATGTTTGCTATCAGAAATTAAGGCCCACCAGCCGAGAACAGTAAGAGAGGAGGCTATGCAGTACACAAGGTAGCGAGTAAGTGAAAATGTGTTTTTGTACTTGTATCGGTGTTGACATAGATGTGTGAGGTTTCTATGTGCAAAGCAGTTCAGTACATCAGGCCCCGCTGCTTATATCTTGCCATATGATCGGCTGCCAGCTGTTAGAACTGCTGCATGACATGAGAAAGCACACAGCTGATGTAGCTTTTTAACAGGCCACTGATGATGTTTCTAAATACGCAACCCTTGTAGCAGCCATCAGAGCATGGGGGCATGATCTTCGCCTCCCTGGTCTCAAGCCTGTGCGTCTACAGCACTGCCAAAAGGATCTTTGTTTCTGCATGGTAGAGCAGTTGGTGGAGGAACAATGGGTTGCTACAGCCTAACTCCTATCCAGGTGAAGAATGTGGGGTTGATTTAATAGTGTAAAGACACACACGTTTCGTCCCGTTGGTCTACTTGAGTTTCCTGGAGCTGCCAATGGTGCTCAATAAGTATTGACATTGTGGATATCTCAAAGGAAAGCAGATAAATGGAAAAATGTAGGCCACTTAAGGAACTTGGGAAAGTATGCACCATTCTCTGCTCTCTTCCTCTGCGTTGTCGGTACCTACATGTGATATTCAGTCTAAGAAGAATATGTACCTGCTTGGAATTCACCATCACAGTGTTTGATCCTTGTTATGGAGTACATATTACATTTACATTTTAGCTTGTAGGCAGCAGTATATTAAACCCTATTTATATGGTTCTGACAGGGTACCTCAGACATCAGTGAATTAATGTGTACTCCTTCAACATCCCTATTGTCAAGATCCATGAATCACCATGACTGCAGGTAGCCTAGCAATGAGGAGGACTAAGGTCATAAAATGCTAAGAACTAAGGTGACGGTGAAGCTTTTTAAAACAAGTTGAAAAGCAAGAAAATTTTAACCACAAGATATCCATTCGATATGTTTTAAAACACAAATATGGAGTGACTTTTATCAGTCTTGACGGAGTTGGGAGAATGGCTCTGTCTGTCGGGTGCCACTAGGGATAACAAGCCTTTCATACTCGTACATCAAGTTTCCTCACGCTACAGAAAAAGGAATTAGGCTTCTGCCTTATGGGCTATTTGTGGCTCCAGCATGCTTTACTTACTTTGACAGTGACAAGGACAGAACATGACTACAGCTGTGTTCATATTATCTAAAAATAATGTCCTAAACTGGATAATGTGCATGCTACTCGGTACAGTTCAAATTCAGGTTTATGTTGCGTTGTTACATACCGTATCTGTATTGTGTGTGTCAATTCACTGCAAACTATGACAAATGTATAGTGGATAAAAAATAAGTGGTACTGCAGGGCTCTGACCGTTTGGTGCATGAAGCATGCAAAATCAATGAAAAGTAAGGGCACATGTTCTCTGTGCTCTGCAGTAAAGATTGCATGCTCAGACCCCCGGCTTTCCAAATGTATGGCGAATACCAAGTATTGGCAAAGTCAAACTGTGTTGATGTCAGAATCTGACAATTCATACTGAAAACAGTATGTTTGTCAATTTCAATATACTTGTGATTTTTTGTTTTGTGAGAATTTTAATGTTGCAGGCTGTGAGCTGGGCTCATCAGCAAAACTTTGGCAATATATGTAGCTCCATTGCTTATTATTCACATTACATAGGCCGATGGTGCCAGTTAATCTAATGTCTCAAGCCTAATTATAGCAGTTGGTGGTACACTGGTAGACAGCCAAGAAGGAAAATAAAGTAGAAAAGAATATTTTAGTACATGAAATGAGGTTAGTCTTAGTATGGTACAGCATTATGGAGCCAGGGTGGTGAACCCAACTTCCTGCCTTTATGTTGGCTGCCCTGCTGAAGTGTCCATGGCCAAGTCACTTAATCGTTACTGGCTGCAGGACTCTACTGCCTTGTAGCCGAACTTGACCTCTGACCTTTCCGTGAAGGAGGTAAAAGACAATAGAAAACTCCCTTTAGGGACCAATAAAGTCATTGTGAGTGATGTGTAGTCTTGTTTAGTGTTAAGCTATTGCATGTGATATTCTGCAGCTGATTCTGTTGGCTGTTAATATCAGCCATCTACTTGGCATTGAGTAACAGGAGCATATTATGTGCATTGATCACGAGTGAATATATTTAAATCTGATCAATATGAAAAGACAGCAGTTTCTCAGAGCCGTGTTCTGAACTGTTGGAGAAGTATCTGTGTGCCATGTGAACGTGTATTCATGACTTATAGAAAAACACAGAAGAAGCCTCGTCACTGTGACATCAAATTATCATCATGAAGGCGCATTAGACTTCAGTGATATTATGGAGCACTTCACTGCACTGAAATCTATAGCTGGCCCAAATAAAGTGTGAACGTGCTATTTATGGGTCTGTAAGTGGCCAAAGCCTATTGCGTATGTTACAGCGCCTGTATAATGATAAATATTCCATCGACAGATTTTTCTTCTCCACTTTTCCTCTGCTGTCTTTCCCTCCTCAGGTCTGTACTAGCTTGTTTTTTTTCTAACTCATCTCATTTGATGATGGACAATGAGTTGGCTTCACACACATGCATGAGGGGAGATCTCACAGGGCTTCAGTAGATCTCTAATTGAATTGTCTGAACAGCAAGAAATGCACATTGAAATTTTGAAAAGAGAGTGCAGCGGAAGACTGGCATCGCAAGAGCGTTTAATCTCTAGTGCTCGTCACGCTGAGTTCCATGCAACATTGATTACCTGAAAAATAGATCAGTTAGAGAAGTCTGTTTGAAATACAGAAGAAATTGTGTGTCAGGCTAATGCCTTTCCATATCTGCCCTCGGCAATGTTATCATGCAGTATGCGATAACATCTGTCAAAAGTCTGTTTCATTTCACATTGTCTTACGAGCCATCAGGGTCACAGAGGTGAGTGCCTTGGGTACCATGACCACCATCAGACCTCTGAACAAACAAATACAGATAAGCAATGAAAAGGAAATGGTCAAAGATATTTCTTGGGTGCCAGGTTTTGGAGCAATTTTGTGAATGTTCACTGTCTAAACAATACATATTTAATAGGTTTGACAAATTAGATTTCTTGTGTTCCATTATTTCCCACCACATTATTTCCCATTGGTAAACATGGGTAATTGGAGCTCATAGACAATCATATCTCCCCATTATTGGTTCAAGATAGTAATTTCTTAGCTTGATGCGATGTCCAGACTTTACAATGTGCAAGATTTCAAAGCCTGTAAGTTTTGGGCAAGGGCTTACTTCACATTTTTATTATCTTTTCCTGCATTTTAGGTCATCTTCATCCGCCTACATGTCTAGTATTTCCAAAAAGGATATAAGCAACATTATAGCAGGTCAAATTTCCCTATTTCCCAAGTCTGTATCTTTGTTAGATACATATGAATATTACATCAAAGGCTTGATTTATTTAATACTGTAAGATATATGAAGATGACATGAAAGGTTTCCAAGCAAAAAATAGGTTACAGTTGACAAGAGTTACCTGAAGATAACTGCTTACCATTGGAGAAATACCTTTAACACTACTACTTTATGTGCACTTGTCATTTTGAAAGATCTTTCAATGGTGGGTCTCCCTCTCGTTGTTGTTCTGCTGTGCAGGCCGACTCAGACCCCTGGATGTTCCTGGAGGCAAGAACATGCAACTACTTATTCTGGTGTATTCTGTCTGATGTTGTGTTGATTCCCTGTAGAAATTAGTGAGAGGGATTATTAATGCATTTGGTTTGTGAACTTTTATTGAATTCTATAGGTAGATTGTTAGGGATGATATTTATAGAGATTTATTTTGGTTTGGTAAGAGGAATGTGTTAAAGTATTTTATTTTTTGTTTTTCATGATGATGCCCTAGTATTTTCTGTAATATCTGTGTTTTTCAGGTCCATGGAGTGAGGAGTCTAGATTTGTTGTGGCTGAAAAGTTTAGAGCCTGAATACATCCAAGATGTTGAAGATAGTGTTGACTTGGTTTTCATCAATAATTGGGACTTCACCTAACAGCACAATTACTGTACTGAGACACAATGAAACAGGCAAAAAGGTGAAAGAGACTTCAGAGAATTCAGCTTTTGTCTCTGGTGCTGAGATCTCTGTTGAGTACTCCAATCCACATTCCAAACCTCATTTTATGCCACGCTACCCTCTTTAGAGCACAGGCAATTGCAAACACCCCCTGAAAATGTGCCCTACGTCTCACTGACTTTCAATAGGGAGGAAGTATTTTCTGGTCAAAAGAGGGTTGAGTACCACTTATAGATGGTATAGAGGTTTTGGTCTCTGACAAACACTGCTCTCCACAGGCTGTATCGGCTGAACTAGGCTTGCCTAGTCTTGTTAGAAAGAAGCTTTCCAGATGCTAATCGGATTCGTTGACATGAACACAGCTGTGCTTTCCTGCCATCCTTCCATGTCTTATCTCTTTGAAGAATTCTGTTCAGTTAACGGTGGCTATCTACTTATCCTTGATCATGGGAAGATGTCTATACTCCTCCATGTGTCCACTGAGAGTGCTCTAACCTTTGATCCATTGTGATTTTAGTCAAATTAATGTAATGGATTGAGATGTGGTACTGAGGCCTCTCATCATTAAAATCACATCACTAACAATGAAGTTTGGATTCTCTTCAGCTTGGTTGAACTTGTTTTCAGTGGACATTGCTGTCTGTGTGTTCCTCCAGATGCCTGTTCACGGCTTGGAGAACAGTTTGCAACAGTGGAGTAACACAATCAGGTTAACAGTATAAGAATTCAGATTGATCAATATAGGTCTGGTTTGTGATTAATTCACTTTCAGACCAGTCGAGTGAAAGTTAATTGGTTGAACAAAAAAGACACAACCATTCATTTTCACTTCTTTGTTTAGAATGCATGTTATAAATGTTGCTTTGACATGGACCTGAAATGGACTGAACTGACTTCATCATTTGTATGACTCACATTGAGTAAGTCTTTGTTCAGATGAGTCTACATATAAAAGGCAGAAAAATCAGTCAAACGAGAGTCATTTCTTTAAATGTACCATTATCCCACTGTGAGTCACTGGAAAGAGATGCTGTCTTATTGCCATCGCTCACCCTGTGAAATGTATTTTCTCATTGGTAAAATGCAGTGTCCGCTTAGATACCAGGGATTCTGATGACTGTTTTTATATGGATTATTAGGATTCCCATTAGCAGCTACACTTGGTTTAACTCCCATTCCTCAAGTCCAGCCAGGACACCACATTGCTAAGTAGTATAAAGGCCACATAGGGATAAAATATTCATAAAGAATTGAACATATTACACTGATAACTTTATGAAGATACATTTAAAACCGAGTATTATTTTTACAGAATTAAAGGAGTGTAGAACTGTTTGCATTTTCCTGTAATATATTTTTCATGCATTTTTTTTTTTACTATTTTAACCGACTATTCTACACGACACAAACGTTTTCACCCTAGATGAGTGTGACTTGCCCTCATGCATATGAGGCATATGAGGCATATATATACCCATAAATGCAATGTTATGCTATTACACTTTCCTTTCTTATCAACCTTAGTTCATGTATTGTAACATATGAAACGTGAATGACATTTGGATCACTGGGATTGAATATCATATAACATTTAAACAATGAATCACAATACATTAAATTTGTGTCAAACTTTGCATGACTTGTAAAACAATGTACACTTACTTTTCTTTTTTTCCCCTCCCCATCCCTCCTGCCCATGCTTCTATCCTTTCTTCACAGATATCTCAGACCGAAATGCTGCCCTGTATCATTTTCATCGGCTTGTTTCTCACGGCGGCCCGATCCCAAGATATCCATCCCTCACAGGCATCATCCTCTATTAGTGAGTCTTGTGACTCCTTGTGCTCCTGCGAGGGAAAAGATGGCATCCTTCATCTTAACTGTGAGCAGAGAAACATCAGCAAAATCTCCCAAATCAAAGTCCCGTCAGGTGTGCCCTTCCACCTGAACCTTTACAAAAATGACTTAGTTGAGCTCCGTGCCGAGGAAATGGAAGGGCTTAAGAATGCCCTTTCGCTGCACATCGGGGGTAATAGCATACAGGAGCTGGAACCAGGGGTCTTTAGCACTCTCGGTTCACTGAAAAAACTCCACATAAATAGCAATTTCCTCGTCAGTCTGAAAGAGGACACTTTTCAAGGCCTGGTGAATTTGGAGTTTCTCCAAGCTGACACAAATTTCATTCGGGTCATCGAGCCAGGGGCCTTCAACAAACTGATCCGCCTCAAGGTCCTCATCCTCAATGATAATTCCATCGAGTTTTTACCCAGCAACATTTTCCGGTTTGTGCCCCTCACCCACCTGGACTTACGTGGCAACAAGCTCCAGACACTGCCTTATGTCGGGTTTTTGGAGCACATCGGACGGATAATGGAACTTCTCCTGGAGGACAATAACTGGGTATGTGACTGTGATATTTTACATTTAAAAATCTGGATGGAGAATATGAGGGCCCAGTCAGCAATCGGGGATGTGGTCTGCAGCACACCACATCAGCTTAAGGGGACCATTCTGGCTAAAGTCAAGCGGGATGTTCTCTGCCCGTCTCATGCAGATATTAACCTGGAGGAGCCATCAAAGTCCCTGGATATGGTTGTTACTCCTTCATCGAAAGTGTCTCAGATTCCCAAGTTGATCAACGCCAAAGATGACGCTAAGGTACCGACACCGTCTCACATTCCCAGCAGTCCTTGTGTGGAGCACTGTTCTTGTCACAATCACCCTGTGGCTGGCTTTTTGATGCACTGTCAGGACAGGGGAATTCAAAAGGTGTCAGATATCGGAATACTTCAGCAAAGCCCCACTAAACTGGTCATGACAGGAAATATGATTCAGAAACTCTTGAAGTATGATTTTGTCACATATGACAGTTTAGAATTGCTCAACTTGGCGAACAACAGAATTGATTACATTGATAATGAAACTTTCCTCAGCTTGAGCAGTTTGAAAAAACTGTATTTGAATGGCAACAGAATTGAAAAACTGTTCTCCACAATGTTTGTGGGGCTCCACAACCTTGAATACCTGTATCTGGAATACAACCTTATCAAAGAGATTGCTCCAGGCACATTTAATCCCCTGCCAAACCTGAAGCTGTTGTCATTAAATAACAACCTGCTCAGCTCTCTTCCAGCACAGATATTTCGCAATGTGCCCCTCACCAAATTAAACCTGAGGAAAAATCTACTTATGCACCTGCCAGTGAGCAACGTGCTTGATCAACTCGACTCACTAGAGCAGATTTATTTAGAGGACAACCCCTGGGACTGCAGCTGTGACTTGCTCAGCCTCAGACAATGGGTGGAGAAGCTCAGAAAGGACACCGTGGTGGGCTCCATTTTGTGTCACACCCCAAAGAAAGTGATGCAGGCTGAACTAAGAAGCCTTCGTCATGAGATGCTATGCCCCGGTTTAGGGACTTATTACCCTATGTCCCCAGATGGGGAGGAGAGCGTGACAGCTACACTGGGGCCTGACAGCACTGACAAGGGTTTGTTCAGCTCACTCATGGACACCGTCCCACTCTCTGTGCTCATCTTAAGCCTTCTTGTTTTTGTCCTCATGATTATATTCTGCTCAGCCGGATTGGTGGTGTTTGTGGTGCACCGGCGGCGGCGAAGGGCAAAGAAAAAAGCAGCAGAGGAGCAGCCCCGAGAAAACACCGGCAGTAGTCCCATTCACTTACATTACAGCATGTACGGGCAGAAAACTACACACCACACTCTGACACAAAGAACAGGGTCCGCCACTCTGTACGAAGAGAGATCGCATAGTCCTATTGTGCAGATCTGTCGCAACCCCACCTACTGCTCCCAGCACAAGGAGCACGACACAGATTTGGATTATAGCCTCGACGAACCCAGCGTCAAGCATCACCTCTGCCGGAGTATCATGGAGAAGGAGAACACTTCTCCACTCACAGGAAACCCCAGTTCCAAGTTCAGACCCATGACTGGAGAGTGCCCCGCAGAGTTCATCACTCTCGGAAATCCCAACTCCTTGTACAGGAACATTCTAGAGAGGGAGAAGGAGCTGCAGCAGCTTGGAATAACGGAGTACCTTAGGAAAAACATGCCCCAGCTTCAATCTGCTGTAGACATGCAGGTCCCGGGGCACCAGGAGGAGTTAAAGCTAATGGAGACTATTATGTACTCAAGACCACGCAAGGTCATGCTTGAGCAAACTAAAAATGAGTACTTTGAACTTAAGGCTAACTTGCATACTGAGCCAGACTACTTGGAGGTTCTGGAGCATCAAACTGCATTTAACTGAGGTTCAGCAGAAAAAAACAACTTTAAATATATATATATATATATATTATCTTTTGAACCAAGTGCCTTGTCCTGTTGGCCCTCTTGTACTTTCCACAGTGTGAAATATATATCATGGGAACATCACTTTGTTTAATTGTAGCACAGAATGTAACTGGTTTATTTTTTGTTACCTTTTATCCCTTGACAGCCATGTTATGTAGCTGGTGAAAGGTGTAGTATTTTTGGCCAAATGTAACTTAAAGAAGCTGTTGCAGTCTGTTGAGCAGGCCTGGGTTGAAACCCTCTTTGAAATCCAGTCAATGACTCAATGAGCTTTTTATGAGTGATTAAATTTCCACGGCGCACTGCCGCCAAATGAATTGATCCGTACAGCGCACACACCCCCATCTGACATCCTGATAGGATAAAGCAGATGTTTGGAAAGAAGTGAGTGAATTTCAATCACCATTTGACCCAGAATTGCTGTTTAATCAGTCTATCCTGATTCTGGGTATGACCTGATTACACCCTCTGTCCATATAAGCCAGCTGGAATGCTGTAACCAGAATGCTCATTGTGCCGTAGAGTCAGCAAAATGCCAACTGTACATTGGAAAACAGTGATAAGAATGCGGTTCCACTGCTGTTCTATCAGTTCTTTTGATCCATTCAATACACTGCACAGTTGCAGTCATAGGACCTTTATTTATTTTTCTACAAACTCGTAATATTCACAGAAAGGATGTTTTTTTTTTCTGTCAATCAGTAAATACAGCACTTAAACTACTCTTATTATACACAACTATAATCTTGTAAAAATGCATTGCACTAATCAAATGCCATAAGATGGTGCATGACAATCAACAGAGTCCTGCTGAAACGTTTTTTTAAAATTATTATTATTATTATTATTATTATTTCTGCCAGAGAAAATGAGCCACAAATGTGTAAGATCCTTCAGTGTGTGTTTGTGTGTACGAGCGTATGTGAGATTGTGCTTCATGTCACTAATTTATGTCTGACAATATTCAAACAGCATTCAGGAACAGCGCTTCTTCCTCATGCTGACATTGGCTGATCTGGAACTGGTTTGAACATATTAGAGGTGCGGCATATTAATCCATTAACACATGAATGGTTACTGCCGAGCAACATTACTCGAAAGCGAAGCTCCGCTTTTCCATGCAGACAACCTGCCGACTGACTTCAGACACATTTCCTCTGTTTATCAGCTCTTATAAAGCAATGAACTGCTGGCGACTGACATTTGCAATGTGGACATTGTCAGGATTTATACTATACACTCCATTGATACTCATGGAAACTCATTCATCTTTGAAACGGTTCATGTAAGCACACACACTCTGTAGCTTTTCTACTTTAACTAGATTGAATTATTTATTCTGTATATTTTGTATATACTTATGTTGCATTATATCTTTGGTTTTTGTGTGTGCCTTCAGTGCTGTACAGAATATAAACAGAAGTTGTAACTGAAACAGGAAATAAAGAGTTGCAATATTACATACAAGTTGGGTTGAATTTATGGTCAGCTTAAGTACAATGTGTATCCCATTCAGACAACATCCATAAAACATCCAAAACTGTAGCATCTCTGCAGTGTTAGCCATCTGTTGGCTAACTGACACACCAGCCACCCTGGGCTGCATCTACACCCCAAAATAATGACACTCTTTTAATGTGTTATCAGTCTTCCACAGTGCGTATGTATATGTGCATGCATGTACTTATATAAACAGCACTTGCTTGTTTTCCTGCTGTGTGAATAATTTAACCCCCCGCGATGGCTCAAACCTAGTCCTTAATCACACAACAATGGCTGCAGGGTTTTTCACCAGCTATGCTTTTCTGCATGACTTTCATTTTCTCCTTCTCTCTGGGGAAACAGTGGACCTTCTCTAATTTCTCCATTTCCTATCATAATTGATAGTTGTATTGTATCTAAAGCTCCTTTGCAAGAACACACACGTAACCTCGTAGTGTGTAATGCTCATGCACACAGACACACAAATTTTGATACCCCACCAACATGAATAAATAAATGTTTGCTTCTGTGAGTTTGCATACCTTAAATGATGCGCGTCTGCATACAAATCTACAAACAGACACACACAGCAGAGAAGATGAATTATCCTCTGCAGCTTGATCCTGTGAGACTCATAAGCAATATACTCCTCCAAAGGTGAGATATTAGCAAAGTGCATAACTGTGTTCAGAAAGATTCTTTACATTAGGGCTTTAGGCTTTGACTTCAAATACATGGAATCACTTTTGAACTAAAGCTCACCAAGGTGCTCACCTTGCAACAAAAGTCCACTGTTGAATAGATTTAATAAGAAAAGTAAACAACCACAACTCAAAGAAAAAGTAATGAAGAATATGATATTAGCCAGGATCCTTTTATGTTATGCCTCAGCACAGGTAAAATCTTGTTCTTGTTCAAATTTAAGCAAGGATTTGGAAAGTGAAAAATGTACTTTTGTATAAAGTCTATTGTAATATGTAGTCACTTGAGTGTCAGGGTGACCCAGCCTGTTAATTACATGTCAAAAACCTTTTGTACCTTTTTTTTTTTTAAATAGAAGATATGGTTTGGCCCTGAGAATTATTTGAATATTTTTAAATAATAGAAACAGCATGTTAAAGAATAATAATTTACTTTAGGGAAAAATGCATTCTAAAACATTTAATTATTTTATTCATGTTTGTCATTGTCACTTTGCCCCCACAGTACTGCATACTACACAGCATCTGCATCTTTCTTGTGCGCTCGAGAACAATCACATGATGGCAACCTCTCGCTAACATCACAGGTTCCCCACATAAAGTAAGTGATGTGATGAGGTTTTGATGCACTTTGCTGCATAAATTTGCACAATAATGATGAAAAATGGTGGTACATTAGAGCTAAGTACCTCTTGTTCATCATATGGAAAGCTAGCTCTAATGACTAAGGGTGTGCACGTTTAAGGGGGCAGATGCTGCAAAGTAACGCTGTCGTTCACACACTGATTTACTTACTGTAATCACATGTAATGCAGTTACTGCATGTGGAAGTATGAACACTGGTGCTAATTGTAGGACTCATAATAAGCCTGAAAGTGTAAAGGTAACCAATGGTGAAAGATAAAGCACATTAATTATACACACATGCACACAAAGTGCACAGGCTCACAGACCTGAGCTCCAGGAGTACACCAGTAACCAACTATGACTATTTACAATTCATTCTGAACACTGCCTATGTTTGTTTTGCACCATAGCCAGACACAAATCATATCTTGTGACCTGGAATGTAATTACATAGACTCAACCGTAAGGTCTTTTTACACATGAGCACTAAAAAACAGCAGCAAACGCACAAATAAGGCTTTTGATACACCAAAAAAAATACAGCATATTATTGCAATAAAATTTGTGTTGCCTCCATTAATACAGGCAAACTGGACTTGTTAGAGTGCCCACTGTTCTCATTTGTACTGCAGATGATATATTAGCTTTATTAGCAAAATGCTTTCCAAGAGCGGTCTGAAAAATCTATATCATCTCACCCAGTTATTATTTTATAAAATGGTCTGTTACATCCCTCAACCACAAGTCGTTAATATTCATATCTGAGAGCGCAACAACAAAACATTTCTTCTGGGCAACATTATCGACCCCTGTGTAACATCCAAGAGTTTCACCAGGTTCTTTGTAGTAAGGTGCAGTCAATTAATGCCTCACACATTAAGTTATTCAGGCTGCACCTCTTTCGTGCCTTTTAATTCCTCCTGACATTTTATGAACAGTGAGTGGCAGAAATACAGAACAATCGGGCCATTGGATATAATTGCTGGAGGACAAAAAGGGTTCAGCACATTCAAGAGGTGAAAAGATGTAGGTCTTAAGTTGAAATTAGCTACTGTTCCTCAGGGGTGGAAGAAGTATTCAGAATTTGAACTTTCCACAATGTAAAAGTGTTGACTTAGTACTAACTCTTGGGTAGGTTAATCTATAACAATGCGTCATATGATCATATATTTTGCAAGTAAAATCACAGCCTGCAAAGTAATAAGTATCTAACAGTTGGATAAATGTAGTACAATAATTCCCTCTGAAATGTAGTAGAGTAATGGAGGATACTGGAAATGCTAGATTTACTAGTTAAGTCAACTGGTCCAAACCTGAAACTGGGTTACGTTAATATGAAAGGTTAGGGAATTAAAGGGGTACCCAAGCGATTCTTCTATGAAGTTGAGTTGAGGACTCACAAGACAGATTTTTTTATGTTTTTAAAGGAGAATGGTCAAAATTGAAGCAGTAGAGGCTGACTATTAGTCTTTAATATGAGTCAAGCTCCAAAAACACTGGTTCCTACGTGTCCCACAATGCAATTCAAGCTGAGATTTCACAATAAAACCGTCATATACCTCAGATAAGTCAGAAGATAAGTCAGTACTGACTTATCTTCAAACACAGGAACCTTAGTAACAACTGTAAAAC
>LKNJ01003616.1:0-43864 GCA_002120245.1 Maccullochella peelii
AATTCAATGATTAAGAGGAGTGGCCCAATACTTTTGTCCATACATATATAATTTTTGATCTGTCAATCGTTTAAGGGAGATTTAAGAGATTTTTGCTGAGCAGAAATGCAAACATTCACTGTTTTTAGCTACTTAAATGTGATGCTTTGTTGCTGTCCCATGTTTTATACCAGTGTAAATCAAATGGATTTTGGACTATTGACTGGACAAAACAATTTGAAGATGCCACCTTGAGCTTTTGGAAAGTGTGATGGACCAATGAATGTGCACTTACTCTGCATTCCCCAGTCCAATCTACAGTATTCCCACTTTTGCCACATACAGATAGACATTAGACATTAATAGTTGTCTATTTGCACTGAAAACGTCATATTGTTTACAGCAATTGCAGTAGCAAATATGTTTTTATTACAACTTGATTTATTTTCTGTATGTCCCTGATTTATCTTTTGTTTACTGTTTTTTTCCCCCTCACATGACCTTGCATTTATAGCCTTAGCTACCCCATTATATAGATTACCCTAATGTAAATTAACCTTCTGGTATTCCCTGTGCAGTAAGGTTTATGGTACAGTATATTATTTCCATAAGTGCTTTTATTTCCCTCAATTCCCCACATGCTGAAATTGCCTGAACACATTTTACTTATGCCCCTGCACTCAAGAACAGCTGGAAAGATCCTATCAGGTATTTTTATATATTTGCATAATTGTTAATATACCTCACAGCGTTGCATTAAAATTAAAATTTCTAACCACAAACAGTGATCAGAGGGGAGCACTATGCTTTCGATTGACAAATGCAGGCAGAGTGAAAATGGACACAATTTGCTTAGTGGTGAAGTGACATCAAGGAAGGCTGCAAGGCATTGTTGGTTCCAAAAAGTGTTCTTTCAATATGAGCCCAAGTCACGTCCACCAGTTAGTGTAGCTTAGCATGTACAATACAGGTTTTTGTGCCAACAGACTGTTTTAACACAGTAGTCAAGCACTAATTAGCTCCTCCACATCAGCAAAAACAAGTTGTTGATGGGTGAATTGGTGTGAATAGCACCCTAAGGTTTCTCTCATAACATGCAGTAGGTCAAAGCATTCATGCACTTCTTTCTTTCAAAACTTCACCCTCTCTGTTGCTGTGGGACAAGCTTCAATTTCATTATCAAACCACATTTTTTCTCTGTGACCCTGGTAATAACAAATAGCTCTTTTTCACAATAAGTTGGTTGCAAGGCAACATATCTCGCTATTTTGTGAAGACGTTCCAAGGACTTTTAATTTTCTGTGCCTTCAGGAGATAAAAATGTCTGTCTTTTGTACAGCAAAGCATCTACGATTATTATAGCTTTCATCAAAGCAGCAGCCCTGCTTTTCATCACAATGCTACTATACTGAACATAATAGCATTTTAGTCTGTCGAGTTATATAGAACGTGGCTGTGCACATGTTTGTATGTGTGTGCATGAATGTAGTTCTGAGGATCCACTTGTATACCTGTTTACTTCTTTAACTCCTATAGATGCTTGTGTCTACTCTTTGTGTCTGCTATTTCTTAGCATCTAAAAGTCACATCACTAAGACCGATGCAAAAAACATTTTAGACAAACTGTGATGCATTAAGTCAGCTATACTGTATGTCAATAATGTTGGAATTATGAATTTCTTTTATTGATACTGATGTTTAAAGCGGCTGTAATTAATATTTTCAATAACAATGTCTGAAATTACGATGTGAAGGGGTCACTCGTAGTGACAAACCAACAGTTATCACTCGAATCTGCAGCTCCCCTTGGTTATAGATAATCCCACCAACTTTCAGCTTATCGTTTAGCTGTCCGAATTTTCTGTTTTGATTCACTCTCATGTTCAGTCGCACCAGACAGCTGTTTCCAGCAAAAAAAACTCTAAGAACCCACTGTATATGACCTGCTGAGCTCCAAACTGCCAGATATTTCCCTCAGGAGTTGGTAGAGATGAAAAACAGAGCTAACGGAGAGTGAATATTGGACTTATATTTGCCAGGTGACCAGAAACACGACTCCAAACGAATGATGATGAAATGAATAAGTAACAAGCTCACCATATGAACTTTAAAGGTAATGATATGTCAATGTTGTGTTCACAAGTTGTTTCCACTGCCCCCAAGTGTTTTAGAAATCAGTTACTGCAGGTTTAAAGAATAGTGAACAGTTGTGTAATTTAAAGCAGCAACACTGAGTGACCGAAAAAAAATAAAATCTGTTGCTGAAATGCAGTTATCTATTAAACACTCAGAAGGTCCTGTCTATTTTGGAGTGTCTGGCCTTTCTGGTGCTTTCATTCTCCCTCTCCCCCTCTGCACATGCTCTTTTTAACATTGATTCCAATATCACAGTGGCAACAGCAACAAACAAACAAAAATATTCTGGTGCCTCAACTGAGAGAGATTATTTTCGGGTCTCCATGATCATTATGAAGTTTTTAGAGCTCCTTGTGAGCCAAGAAAAAGCATGGGTCAGGCAAACTATGTAAAAGTATTGGGTATTTATGCAGCATAAGAGCTCCAATGACTTCTGATTTCATCCAATGGACTGGACAAATTATTGATACTTATACTTGATACTTTAAAACACTGCAATACTGATTAAACCTCCCGCTAAATATTTTAAGCTTATCCATCTTGCTAGCGCTGAATCTGGACCTCTGGAGCATTCAGGGCTTTATCCTGTCAGTCAGTGAAACTAAAACATAAACTAGCTCAGCAGCCAAAGAGGAAACTGACAGCCTGTCCTAGTTTAAATGCTAACACTAAAAATATCTGTAGATTTAAAAATGTGACTTAGTTACTGGTAGTTTGTTATAATATGTGGAAAAATTGTTCTTATTTTTAGAACAATAAAAATGACATGTCAGTAAAATAAATGAACAGTATTCTTATTAATGCTAATAAATCTTGTTAATTATGTGCATATTTATCAGTTTTTACATACCAGCACTATTTACTCTCACTAACTCACCTCAAATACAAAAAGCCATTCAGACACGAGTGTATTAATGATGTAAATAATAGTGTATTAAAAAATGTGAAATTCTCAAATGACAAATCTCATATTTGTCATGACAGTAGTGTTATTAAACAGTCATATCTTAGTAAATATTTAATTATTTCGCAATTATTTCTTTTGAAGTCTATGACAAGAAAAAAAAAGCATGATATTCCCCATTTTGAAGTGAAATATTTCTCTCATATGACCCTTCTGATTGCTGCTGTGCACTTCAATTTTCCTTAATGACTTCTGACTACCAGTACATTTGCTATGAGAAATAACTGTTGATAATAATGAGAAACCATATGCCTGAGCAATGACACAAGAAGTCATTTGGAACGTCACATCAAATTGATTTGTTCTCTGAACAACAGTTATCATGCAAATAAAATAATAAAAATAGATACAATTTGATGTACAAACAAAATGTTAGCTTATGGGACTTTTTGGAAGGCCTTGAAAGCACATGTTGCTGTAGGCATTCAAAAGGAGTTTTCATGAGACCAAGAGATGCCGCGCACAAACCATACATCCTGTATGAATGAGAGAGCTGCTTGCTGAAAAAGGAAACACATTAGATCGTGGGTGGCATAAATGTGGAGAAGTTACCAAGTGCTGCATCCATCTACAGTATGTATGGGTGCAGCTCTGCATTGACAAAAATGTTCTTGAATAACATCCTCAAAAGCAAATGATTTGTTATTACTGCCCCCTCCATATAGTACATTACAAGTGAAAATGGAGTTGAGGTCAACCTACAGTACAAGAGTAAAATAACCACTGCAATGCAAAAGACATAATCCATGAATTGTTATGGTCACTTTTATTGCTAACCTTCGATCTTTAAGTAACTGCTTTGGGTACTTAAGGTTAAGGTTGTGCAGTAAGAACCCATATGAGGCTTGTATTTCCTTGGCCTCATGGGAGTTTGTTGTAAAGTTGTTTCCAACAGAGTTTGTTTGCTGTCTCTGTAATGTCAGGGCTGAATATTATGCTAACAGATAGCAATCTTACAGTATATTGGCCCAAAATTTGACAATAACAAGTTTATAGTAGTTGTATATTAATTATCCTTCTGTTTTCTAATAAAAGGTGGGGTAGACAGTATTTTTTTTGGTGTGTTCGTATTGGCTGAGCTACAAATGCAGATGCGTGTGCACGTCCCTTCAGACGGTGAAAGCCTGATTCAATGGCAGAAAATCCTGCCTAAAATCCTGCAACTTGTGATAAATTTCCAACACCTCCTTTGCCTACAGTGGCGCATACAAAGCAACACGTCCCGGCTCCTCATGGAGCTTCAGGCTCATTATGTTCGATGCCATGGCGCTCCTAATGACGAGTGGCAAAGAGGCATGATGACAAACAGTGGGGAATAACTTTTGAGGGGGGATAGTGGCGTGTGTGCGGTGTACTAGCCTCTCATCCTGCTGCTGGACAGCATTGCAGCTGCCTCTGAAGCCTGGGGCGCTCTGCTCTGCGGGCACGAAGCGCTGGAGGGACTTCGAAAAGACAAGTCGCGGCAGGAGGGGCCGCAGTCTCTGTGAGGCTCACGCCATGGAGAGTGAGCACTACAAGGGATAAGGTTTTCGCAGGGGAACTGATTCCTTCGTCGAAGTTGTGGGTTTGGTGGGAGGGGCTTAGCGGAGTGATCCGAGGCAGCAGAGAGAGGTGGAAGGTTTTGCATAGGTTTGCCTACTCCAGCTTAAACCTGAGGCTTCACAATGCAAGAGTCACATATTTGCAGCTCCAGGTTGTAGTGAGACACAGCTGTAATGCATGAATTGTATACCAACCTAAAAATTATTTTTGTGATCAATTTACTCTTTTTCGTCTCTCAATTTCCAATAATACAAAACAGAGAAGCTCTCATTTATCAAGCAAAAATGCTAAACATTTGCTTGTTAAACCGACTATCAAAATAATTGATGATTGCTTTTGGTGATTACTTTTCTCTTTGATACACTGTTGCATATACCAAGTGATACCAAAACAAAACAGAAGACCAGGCTTTAGTTTAAACTGTATCTATAATACATCTTGCAATGGCCATAAATGTCCATAAATATGGTGAATTCTATCCTCATGTTGGAATTTTATATCATTCTGATTGCTCTGTATCTTGATGTTCCTCATTTATCTAGCAGTATACACTGTATTACATAAACAGTCTGTCTAAATGGTGTGTTGAACGTAAAAAAGAGTCAGCATGCAAATGGTATCCATGTACACAGAGGTAACCGTCCTTTCAAGACAGTAAGACAGTGTGTTGGCACACAGTTACATTGGGAGATGAAAATATTTGTTCAGTTTTGATTCTGTAGTCTTGACAAAAGAAACAACAGTGACGGAGACTTCAGTCATGATTTGTCTGTTGGAAAATGTTGCAGAGGATTGCATAACTCGCAGCAGGCAGTTGAGCAAAGATTTGAATTTGATTTATACATAAAGGCCTTGAAACAGACAACTTTCACTGAGTTGGTTATTCCTGAATGAATAAAAGACGCAACATTTATGTAACAGCAGCTTAGACACAGCTATATGTTTTGACTTGGTCAAGGCCTGATGAACAGGGTTTCATTTAAACAAAAAAGCCTTGGTGGTAGAAAGAAAGGCTAAGGATCAGTGGGCGCACAATATTCTCTGCTCCTCGGCTTATGGCACAAAAGAGTCTGAATATAATTTAAATCTGCACACAGTACTTGTGTTTTTTCTATGGCAGAACAAATCCTACATGTAAATCAATTAATGCTGAGTAGTCATTCATTTAGAAAATCATATACGAGCAGCTGACATTGTGAAAAGACTGTTTTCATGACCAGAAATTTGCTTGTGATTATGGGTGTACTTATGTAACACAGAAAGACTTCCCCGCAAGACAAGTTCACAAGATACAGGCTTGAGGCACACTAAGTTCGAATTAGTCCCATCATAGTGTAGAAAATAAGCAACTAGCTCATTGCATTATCCCATCAGCATTATTAACATGCTGCAGCATACATGAAACCTGATTAATAACTAAATATCTATTTAGCAAAATGCTGTCAGTCAGATGGAGGCAGTATACGTTATGCAGATTGGACATTGCCTTTCAAGGCGAACTAATGTGGCATAGGGAAGTCAGCCACCATGATATCTATATATGTTGACATTTTCATTTAGAAGAGAGAAAATGGTAAGTCTGTCACTTTGTGCCACTGTTTTAGGGGTGACAGGATGATTTCCTTTGGGGGATTTTTGTCTCTCTTCCAATCTTAAAAAGGGTGCATTAAGTGAAATGGCGTCTTCAACAGTAGACTGTATTTCCCTACATACTTTTTAAAGAAAAGAACTGGGAGAAGATTTCATGAAAGGGATTGTTCTACCATTGTGGGCACCAACAGAAAATAGTTTGTAGATTGTGAATTCAGAGGCCATATTGAAAAGGTTAATATAATTTAGAATTTGGTAGTATGTGCTATTAAAATTAATATCATTATTCATATTCAAAAAGCTGGGGTAAAGAAATTACTGGAGGGATCAGTGGCCTTGGGTGCAGAAGGCAAAGGAAGACTTGTATCGTTCCATTAATTAAAATGAATAGAGCCAAGCGCCTGTCCTCACTATCCTGTTCAGGGATGTAGCCAAATATAATTATACCTTTCCAGGTGAAGGGACCCAGGAGCTCACTAGTGACAGAGGAAATTACAGTTGCACAGTTTAATTTAAGCAGGCAATAATGTGAGTGATTGGTGAGTCCAGTGGCGCTGTCAGCTAAAAAACAACCTACACAATAGCCTTATGGTCAAAATTATGCTCAAAAATAGTCAAAGTGGTTTCACACATTTTTGACACATACGAATTAGAATTATGGTTCTCCGAAGATACACGTAAACATCTCTAGGGTCTATGCAGAGAAGGAGGTTACGGGTAACATGTCAAAGAGTTTCGCAAGCCAATGTGGTCCAACTGCAGTCGCAAGATCCAATCGAAATGGAAAAGAAAAAACATTAAACATTAAATTCAACAGCCACATGGGCGTCACGTTTGCCTTTGTGATTACGCTGCCATAATCAGTTCTCCAAAAGTTAGAAAATGAGTGATTAGAAACTGAAATCTTTGATATGCTGTTTGATGCACAGACAAAAGTTGCTTCACTTTTTATTCATGTGAGACTGGCTTAGAGTATTTAGACGCCAGCTAGATGTGTTCCATGGTGGTGCCATAAATAGAAGCATGAATAAGTACAAAACACAATGGAAAAACTTTCCAAGGCTTTTCAAACTATGCCAGACTGAAAATCTAACATTAGTCTAAATGTAAATTATAATGGGCCAGAACACACTCATATATATAAAGCCCTTAATTGCCATTCAAGTGAACCCTATGTTAAAAAAGAAAAGGTAAAATAATTCAGGTAAAATCACCTGGACATTAATATACAATTACTTGCACGGAAAGAGCACACAGAGAATGAAAAAAAATTCCTACATTGCCATTGTTTTGAGAGACATTGAGCATGGCAATACCTTTCTTTATCTCAGTATTTGCTTGAAGCGTCACTTGATTACTTACAAGAGTTCTCAAGAGAAAGTGGACTGTTTGACTTCGTACAGAGCAGAATAAGATGACGTAGGTATAGGTATTACTTATTATTATTATTATTATTATTATTATTATAGGTATTTTTGGTGCTCATTATTAAGCCAAAGGACCTTTTTACACTACATGGAGATCTGACAAAGATCAAAATACACCAACACTGCATGATTTTACTATTGATGTCTTTTGGATGCATTTTTTGGAATGAATGGGTTTTGACCCTCTGGGTCGTCTGTAATTTGCACAGTGTTTCTCTGTGGTGTGGTATAAATTTTCTCTCCTCCACCACATTTGCTGTATACAGCATAACACATCCATAAGGGCTACACTGCAAAGACATTCATTTAAATTCTTACTAAAAGCGACCATAAAAATCAAATAATGGATTGAAAAATGGAGCAAATAAAGAATAACAGGCAAGGGTAATACAGGGAAACAGTCATTTTTCACTGCTCTTTCAGTATATACACCTTAGCCCCAATAGTGTTGTTTTACAGTAACAATATTTATTAAATGCCCCTCTCCTCAAGGGATGTTTCTTGGCAGAAAACAACAATTTTATACTGCATCAACACCATTTTTATACACATTCCCATCCATTAAGTAAGGGTAAGGCTGTCTGAAAACTGAAATATGTATTACTGCTGTCCCAGGCTTGGTTTGAATGCTTCCTCTGAGGACTTCAGGATCAAGCATGTCGAACAAATCAACGCATGTCTTGACAGAAACCTACTTTATACAGAATCTTTTGTGTGCTCCTTCAATTGACCTCATTGACCTCCTTCAATTGATTTTTAATTACCTCATGTCCTACCTTCATGTTGCTGCTCAGTGCGAATCAGAACAAATGGAAGTGGTACAATTGCTATCTAAATGGCCATTTACAGCCAAAAAATTAAGGGACAAAGACCTCTTTAGCTGTAGCTCTACTACTAGCACTGCTGATTATTCTTGGAAGCAAAAGCAGATCTGGCTGTGTAAAGATGTTAAAGAGACATTACCAGTCTGGGGCCTGGCACAGCAGGGGAGACGAATAAACACAAAAGTGCTCTTTACTTGTTTTAACCTCCTCTGTGCTTAAATAGGTCAAAGTCATCAATATTCCATTAATTTCCTGTTGAACACAGAACATCAGAGAGTTAAAGGATAACTGCAAATCAAAAACGGAACAGTTTAAATTAATAATGGCATTTTTAACATACATTAATTTTAATTTATAGAGACTAGCAATTTATGCACATTTTAGTTAATGAATTCTTTTTCATCTTTGTTAATTTGAAGGTGGTGGTGAGAACCTCCCATTTTGTTGTATTGTAAGATGGAGACAAGCTTTTGTCTAAGTCAGCTGGTCAGCTACAAGGTTGACATTTACTGAACCCACTTCACAGTAGTAATTACAAGTAATACCCTTCTGCCAAACAGTATTTCTACTGTACATGGGAGCATTTTATAGTGTTTGTGTGTTTATACAATTTAATTTCAGAGGAAGCATTGAGGCGTTTACCCTAAAGCGTGCAGCATATAGCAATCATGGTGGTAGCTTGCATGGTAAAATGGGAAAACTTATTATCTTCTATACAGTATGCTTGTGTTTTATCTGATAGAATTTTATTTCTCTAGAAAATACAGAGTTTATTTAGGTTCTAAAATCCCATTATGGAAATGATGTAGCACATAAACCTTCAGGACATCTGAGAGCAGCAGCGGGTACACAGATGGTGGTTGAAAGTTTGAGGGTTTCCTCACAACCAGGCCTGGTGTAAAAGGAAAGTGTTCAATCAGTAGTGCCACACTTTTTCTGCATTTTGTGGTGGTGTAGCCTGGATGAGGAAAAACAAACCTTGAATTGAGACTGAGAGAAAAGTAGGTGCTAGTAGTTGTGCTTTATAGTACTCATGGCAATAGTTACAGATTTGTATTATCTTGGACACTATGTTGGTGTATCAGCTTTGTGCATCTGGATTTTGAACTTCTCCCGTTGTTTGTTGCACGCGTGGAAATAAAAAATGTGCTGGTGTTTTAAATTAGCAACTTGATGCACGTGACAGCTTTTAAAGGTTATGGGGTGGTGTTTGTTTAATTAGTTTAACAATACACTACAAAACCTATCTTTATACTAGTGATTGATGATTTCCAGATAAGCAAAATGGTACCCAGGGCCCAAGGTGACATCTTTAAATGTTTTGTTTTTTCCGACCTTCAGTCCAAAACCCGAAGATATTGAGATTACAATGATATAAAACAGAGAAAATTTCTCACACTGGAGATGCTGGATCCAGACAATGTCTAACATTTCTGTTTGAAAAATGACTTAAAGTTATTTAATTATCATCTTTTATTTCATACAATCTACATCATTGAAGTTAGTCACGCTACATCTGATTGTAGTCAATTCAATGAACTCATCAAAGACTTGTGAGCCAGCTTCTGATACGCAGACAAATTCCAACTGCCTGCTTTTCATTTTCCACTGTCATCCTCTACACATCCATCATCCATCCTATCTTGTTCAGGATGGCAGGGAGCTGGAGCCTATCCCAGCATGCATTGGGCAAGAGGTTGCCAGTCTATCACAGGCCTAACACACACACATTTACACCTACAGGCAATTTAAATTTTCTAATTCACTTTACCTGTATGTCTTGGAATGTGAGAGGAAACCAGATGACCCAGAGGAAACTCACACATGCTAGCAGCATGGCTCTAGGGCTAGCAATGTCGGTCTGTTGGTTGGTCCACTTTGGTCCAGACTGAAATATCTCAACACTCACTATTGGATGGATTGCCATTAAATTTTGTACAGACATTCATGGTCCCCAGAGGATGAATCATAATGACTTTGGTGATCCCTGACTTTTCCTCTATTGCCATCAGCGGGTCAAAGTTTTCACTTATTCTGTGAAATGAACATCATATAAGCATGTTTGCTTTGTCATTGTGAGCATGTCACCATGCTGACTTTAGCATTTAGCTCAAAGCACAACCTTACATTGGCACTAGCATGGATGTAGAGCCTTTATTCCTGTTGCTTAGTGTTTGCCCAAAGTATTCAATTTCACAGCATTGTTGTCTTGAGTCTACTAGGACCTTGTTAAAGATTAAATTTTTCAGCATCCATAATTGAACGCAGAGGACTTTTTCCTCACATGAGATAATTTCAGTTAGGAAATGAGTGAAGACTCATTGGGGTGAACTTGATATTAGTGCGATGCTCCTTTGCGTCAAGGTGATTTAGGCATCTGATTGGGACATCTCCATGTTGTGGATACAAAGTATGTTCATCTGGGAGACCTTGGAGACCACTCAGAACATGCTGTAGGGATTATATATTCTGTCTGGCATGCTAATGTCGCAGGAAGAACTGGTGGATGTGGGTGAAAGGACACCTGGGTTACCCTGTGTGGTCCTGCTGCCACTGTAACCAAGAACATAAATGGCTATAATGAATGAATGCATTAGATGAGGAGGAACAGTGGAGCCATTTATTTGCCTAAGCATGACTTTCATAATTGATTAAGGTGTGATTTTTAGCAACACCCTCTTGGCAATGTGTCACGCCTTGAGATTTGTAACTTCAGACTTCAGAGTATGACTTTGCCGTGAGTCACTGCTCAACACCAAAGCAACTTTATTTTCTTCTAATCTCCTCATCTTCTCCCTGAGGACATTACTCATGTTCTTTTTCATCAACATTTCCTGGGAAATGAACACTACCAGTTCCTAGAGTCCTATTTACCAAACTCCCTTGGGAGCTCCCACAGTCTTTTGGAAGCTGGTGGTGCAAATAGGGCCTGTCGAATCAAACGTGAATTTAAATGTGAGGCATACTCAAACCAGACAAAGTGACATTTAACAGAAGTAATTCCGGAGTGCAAAGAACTAAAAGCTCACTGCTTGCTTTTACTATAAGAAAACACTGATGATCCCTTAAATCTGATAAACATTGAGAATATTAATCAAAATTGTATAAAGCTAAATTATACTCATCACACAAAACCATGGGTAGGCATATATAAAAAATCGTATTTAGTTTAATTGAGGTATACCAATTCTAATATATTTCCCACTCCACCTCTCAGTTACTATCAGAGCTGAAATTATTAGTCGATTAATTGATTTTCCAAGCAAAAATGCACAAATATTCCTTAGTTCCAGCATGTTAGTTGTGAGGATTTGCTGTTTTTCTTACACTGAATATCTTTCTAGGTCAGACAAAACAAGCAATCCAAAGATGTTACCGCAGGCTTTAGAAAATTGTGCTGTTTACATTTTATAGACCAAACTATTCTCATCAGCTAAAAGTCAGAAGCTCACATCCTTAACTATTAGTCTGAGTGGAAGGGAAGTAAAACTGTGGTGTGTAGGTGTGCATGTCAGAGAGCGAGAGAAGGTGCAACCCGGACCCTAGCAAAGTACTGTGTGGTCTGCCTGTAAAGTGCAGCTTTGTTATTCTTTTAGTTATTGAAACGGAACAGATTGTGATTTAATGGTATAGTCTCCACTGGTGCTCTTTGTTGATGTGTCATTACATTTTCAGAGATGTTAGGGTCTTGTTTTTAGATTATTTTCGATGGATACATGCTTTGACTTTTCACATTTATGGGTAATATATGGTTTCTTTAACGCTTTCATTTGACACTTTTATTTATTTATGTGGTTGTTTTGGCTGTCCCATTGGCCCTGTGATTGTAATTCTAATTAACATGATAAAAATCAGATGATTTAGTTTGTATTCTATATATACCTTAAATGTCAAATTTCTGGGTTGTTCACTCTATACTTATGTTGAACTAGTTCAGCAGCATTTGTTTGCTTATAACTACATTGTTATGGCCTTATTAAGTTAAAAAGTGTCTTGACATTTGTGCTTTGCATGGTTTAGAAAATGTCTATTCCAAGTAAATTCATCCTTGGCCTTGCCAGACCACAATGAGCAAATTGAAATTGTGGGCCAGCTTTGTCATGCTAAAATTATAAAGCCTAACTAAAAAAATTAATAATTTCAGAAGGTTATTTGAGTTTTTTTTTACTTTTTCATTCTGTTACTAAGAACTAAAAATAGAAGGTGCTTACAAGACAGTGATGAGCATGGATTTAGCAGTATTAATAATATTAAGTTTTGGTACACAGTCATTTCAACATAAATCATCTCCTGAAAGTTGCTGAAGTACCTGGGCGTGCCCTCCCTCTCCTATTTGTTACATGCTCAGGGGTGGTGAGTGCACGAGAACCTGAGCTGGAGAGCAGCCAAGCCGTAGCAGACACATTAGACAGTTGTAAGCACAAAGTAAGGTCATGCTCAAACTTAAGTGGCCAAGACTGTGAACCCGCGCCCTGCTCACTGGAGAGGTTAATAGGGATTAACAATGAAGGGCTCTAGGGAGACACTGTTGTGTTGCCTGTTTTTCAAGGCGTGTGTAGACTTGGCATACAGCAGGGCCTATAATGGACAATAGGAAACTGTAGTTCCAGGAGCCATAATTGGTACCAGTTTCTTCTTATCTTCTTAGCAGAAACGGACACATGAAGCTATGAGAGAACACAAACAGTTCATACATACTGCAGTAAACTCTGGTGTGCATCAGTCTTGGTGTGAGTGTGGAGAGATTGATAACAGTGATATATTGTGGCATGGACCTGTGGCAGTTTGGCCTGGGTCCCCCAAGGCTTTGGTAATGAACAGAAAGAGCTATCATCACGGTGATAAAAACAGGACAGAGCTACTACATCAATACAGGAACACCATTAAGAATGCACCATTTCTGAGCTGAGAAGCCAAAGCCTCATCCGTGAAATCCAGTTTTAAACACTTCATGATATTCAATAAAGTGTTCATATTTAAAGGGCTGGCACGCTTTGCTTGCTCTTCTTGGACTTAGTTGAACAAATGTGAGACATTTTTAATTACTTTCAAAAAAGATAATCTGTACCCAGGCAGATTATATAAAAAAAAATAAATATATTACTTAGAAGTTTTCAGTAGTTAACTTAGAAAGATATTGTTTTGAAATGCAAAAAAATGAACAATAATAGTCCTTTAAATACTTTAACACATTTTCTCTACACAGTTTGTGTGCAAATATTAACGTCTAAGTACTTACCTACTTACTAAAAGGATCAGGTGATGATGTAGTACTTAATCCGATTTATTTCCTCTTGGCAAGTGACATGTAGTAAAAACGGCAGATATTATAACCTCACATTAATACTCAATGGGGCACAACATAAATTAAGTTAAATAAACGGGGAAATATGAGCACATCAGTCAGAAACATTTATGTCAGGTGGTGGAAAGCAGTTAGCTGTTTTGGTGCAATGCTTTTTGCACACAGTGGAAAATGAATGATTGAGCATTTTCACTATGTTAATTCTCTTTTAGTGAATGATCTGCTGCAGCAATGAAGTCATAACTCACCAAAATGAGGACTATGTTAATTGACTGTATTATATGCCTATACACGAACTGGAATGAGGAAATGCTACCAAAATATTTGCATATGAAAACACGTTTCAGAGAGGCAAAAAACCGTGTGTGCCAATAATCCTTAAAAATTCACATGCTATAGGCCACTCTTATCGTATGTTCCCATCCATTTCACTGCCTCCGTTACTCTCTTGATATGTTTTTTCATTGTAAACCCCCCCTTCTCATTCCACCATCATCCACCATTCCACCGATGATTTGTTTCCCTTTCTTCCTCCTCTTTCACCTCTTATTACCTTTCTTTCTGCTCACTCTCAGCATATCCCTTCTTTTTCCTTCCCTTCTTTCTCTCCCATTCTTTTGTCTCAATCCTTCCATCATTTACTTTTTGCCTACCTCTCACCTATCATTCCCCCCCCTCCTTACTTACTACTACACCATTCAATCTTTGTACTGATGCAGCTGCAGAAATGAGACTTGGCTGTGACTAATCTGCTGGCAAAGCCTCCGAGGGCCCCTTGTGGTGGTGCCTCTTCAGAGGACACATGTGATTGATTGAACCTGGGGAAAACTTTGTCAGGCTGGCCATCATGACTGGATCTCTTGCCTGATAATAAATTCCCTCCTCCCTCAAGTACTGTGGGGAGACACAAGTGTCATGTGGCGCATTTTCATGACACATGGCGCCCTGAACTGTTACGGTTGATCCACATTGCCAGATTCTACTTTCTCTTATACATACAGTCTCACTGTCTTTCTACTCCCATGGTTACATGTCCCTGACCCTAAACTAGCCAACACATTTTTTATGTGTTTGAACAGGACTGGATGTGAAAGAAAAATTGGGCAATGTGAGTGTGTGTTATTGTGAATATGGGCATTTGTCTATCCAAATATGGAAACCCAGGGCGTGTCTAAGTGTTCAACCAATCATTCCAATAACCCCCTTCTTGGAGGTAAGCCTAGTGTGCATATCAGATGAGGGAAGGAATTACTTTTATCGGCAAAGTGTCATGACAAATTGATTTTCTCACTTAAATCCAGGACAATGGACAAGACATAGCAGGTTGACTGTTTCGCTCCCTAAATGGCCCATTTTCTCTTTCCTTCACAGATCAACGTCACTGAGTCATTAAGAGTCGCAAGGTAGACCCCTGCACCAAAACCAGAGGGGCTAAAGCGCCAACTCTCTCTCTCTCTCTCTCTCTCGCTCTCTCACACATGTTCATTTATCAAGTGTGATACTGATGGCTCTGGAACACAAGTCCATGTATTCTATCACAGGCTCAGTCACCCATTGAAAAGACTCCTGAGGTACGTTTGTCATTGGGCTGCTAGATTCTTAGTGAGGTTAGCACATGAGCCTAAACACACACCCACACACTTAAGAGTTACAGTAAAACACTTAATTTGAATAATGTTTTGCTCAAAATGACACTAATACTGTGATATTGCTGACCAGTTGTAATATTGCTGATTACTGTGCATTTATGTGCTGGTGTAGTAGATTTTAATGCTTGAAATGAGTGGAAACCAACAGGTCAGTAGGTCTGGTGTGTGCTACAGTGTTCACACTACACTCCTTTAGTCCTTGCACCTGGTAAAAGTGATCAAAAGAAACAGACATGTTGTCCAGTTTTCTCCTGGGCTACTACCCACAGACTGAAATCTACAGTATATTGACTTGAGAGCACCGGTCCCAGGGCTGAAGCATACGATACAGCGTTTTAAGATAACAGCACCTTCTTTCAAATGAAATCATCAGTTTGGTCTTTGACGAAAAGCAAAAAGGTCATTTTCAGTGAACTATGTTTTGGACATAGGCTTCCAAATACATGTAATGCGGAATACATTGCAAAATAAAAATATATGAATTCAGAATAAAACACATTATTTGTGCTTTGATACACAGTGTATTCAGTTGTGGAAACAGTCCTAATTAGGTGTGTGTGTGGCACTATGACTATATGCTGCTATCTAGGTAGAGCAAGGGTAATGTTAGGGTAATTAGTATAAAGGGTAGACACAATAAGCTTAGGTTTCAGCCTACACCTTTGGTCAGTTTAATTTTGACAATGATATAGTATTATTTAACCACTTTCATAATAACTGTATGGTCAATTTGTTTGTTAGTGTGTATAATTGACCGAAAAAAATAAAACTAAACTCAACTATATGTTGCTACACATTGCAGACAGGCCTCAAGCTATTTTGTGGGAAGTCATCTGAAAAACCTTACTCTGCTTTTGTAAATCCTCTATAATTTATGTGAACAGTTAGAGGCATTCAACAGTCTCAGCTTAAGTGTTTAGTTGCCAAAACAAAAATAACACCTAAAAATGATCCCAACATAACCGAAGTTAGTTATTACGTTAGTGGGCACGTTTTTGTGTATTTTTAAGTAAGTGGTTTTGTGACTCTGCTGATACCAAAATGACCTTTTGTGTGTACACTAATACTAAACTTAATGGCCCATGGTGTATTTGGGGTGATAGAGTACACAGTAGACCTCTACTCAGAGGATTGCAGGACCTTTGTGGAAATCCCTAGCTAAGAGGTTAAGGTTCATAGAAAAATGAAATGTTAACAGTAATGGCTCTGTGGTTTCATTTTATTACATAGACACAGCTGGATAAAGAAGATGCAATTTGGAGGACATTTTCTCCAGTGCATTGAACCATGAAGAAGTCTGATAGCTTACAGGTATAGAGGCCTGACTGACTGACCCGAATATGTCTCTTGATAACCATGGTGTGCTAGTGATAACACTAAAGTAACCATGACTGAAAACAGTCATAGATTTTACACAATTGACGGATTCCATGCACCAACACCACACTCACACCATATTCTTTAACACAGTAGTGGTAATTACAGTTATGGTAGTGAGACTCATTTACCACCTCCTCTCAGAGGGTCCAGAATCGTGCACTACAGTGAAGTCATTAGTCCCTTTTACTTCTGCCTCCATGTATTAACAACCCAGTTATGTCTCATTTGTACAGCACACACATGGGATGCTGAGTTCCACACATTTAACCACAATAAAGAAAAGCAACTGAAACAAGCCATGACCTCTAAATTACACATCAATAACTGGCTTCCACACTGGAGGGAAGAACAAGTTTTCAGCAAATGCCTATACAGCTATCTATAAAAGAAATTTGTCAAGGCATATTTGGAAAAACATGAAGCACAGACTCTCAGAGGCAGGAAAAAGGACATTTGATTGGTTTGTCATCTCAGTTTCACTCTCTGTAGGACAGCTTCTCTTCAACCAGCCATATGAATAGAGGGGTAAATGCAATGCTAAAACTCCAGTATATGAGGAAAACATTCATGCCTTTAGAATCAGATGTCATGCACCTAAAATTGCTCATTAATGTGCGTATGTGTGCCAAGATTACATATCAGGTACCCAAATGGTTGGCCATCTAGTGACTAAGTGTGCTGCATTCCTTAGAATCATCTCAGATGATGTTTTAGAGGGGTGTATTGGTTCACAAGTGATGTGCTGCCAGGAAACACAGAATTGCTGCACGTTATTGCCTCGCATGCTGTGCCAGCATGGAATCCAGCTTTCACATTTGAGCATCATCTGACTCAAAAGTGTTTTGGGTTTTTTTCAGCTGGTAAGTGTTTGTGTCAAAAATATAGATGCATCATCACAGTACATCCCATATTAAGAACCTATGCTGCTTTACAATGACAATGAATTAACTGTGGATATACAGGTCAATACATTGTGGTAAGTGATAATATTTCTGCAATATGAAATTTAACAGAATATGAAAAGAATTCAAAGCGGAGAAAACAGCAATACAGTACTTTCTATTGGATGAGGGAAAAACAAGCTAATGTCACTAGCCTCAAATGTATTGTGACATTAAGTGAGATAAATGCACATGAACCATGCACATCTCAGGAAGTAAACATCTGATGTTAGAAATAAGTCTGTTATTACATTTTTTATCATAACACTACTATAATACTAACTAGCACTACCCTGTAATACAAGAAAATGGCTGCTGCTGTATTTCCATTTCCTCTACATGGATCATTAACTGATGCTGACTGTTTGCCTGGAACGTGTGAGCTTTAGCCTCAGTTTGCATCATTACACAGCGCTGAATTAGCATATCATGGATGTAGCCATTAAATGCATATTTAGGACCCTTTTGCAGGTTTCTAATTTTAAACAAGTCAGCTTGAGAATTTAACAATCCAGCTGGGGACAGAGTTTTCAACCAACTCAGAGTTACAGTGGGGCAAAAAAGTATTTAGTCAGCCACCAATTGTGCAAGTTCTCCCACTTAAAAAGATGAGGGAGGCCTGTAATTTTCATCATAGGTACACTTCAACTATGAGAGACAGAATGGGGGGAAAGAATCCAGGAAATCACATTGTAGGATTTTTAATGAATTAATTGGTAAATTCCTCGGTAAAATAAGTATTTGGTCACCTACAAACAAGCAAGATTTCTGGCTCTCACAGACCTGTAACTTCTTCTTTAAGAGGCTCCTCTGTCCTCCACTCGTTACCTGTATTAATGGCACCTGTTTGAACTCGTTATTAGTATAAAAGACACCTGTCCACAACCTCAAACAGTCAGACTCCAAACTCCACTATGGCCAAGACCAAAGAGCTGTCAAAGGACACCAGAAACAAAATTGTAGACCTGCACCAGGCTGGGAAGACTGAATCTGCAATAGNTAACTGATGCTGACTGTTTGCCTGGAACGTGTGAGCTTTAGCCTCAGTTTGCATCATTACACAGCGCTGAATTAGCATATCATGGATGTAGCCATTAAATGCATATTTAGGACCCTTTTGCAGGTTTCTAATTTTAAACAAGTCAGCTTGAGAATTTAACAATCCAGCTGGGGACAGAGTTTTCAACCAACTCAGAGTTATATGAGCTAGCCAGCAACAGCCAAAAAAATTAGATGGTCTGCTACTGAAGTCCATGAGCCATTGTTTAAAACATTACAACACATTTTTAGTGGTTAATCTGGCACCATTATCACTGTAAACTGCATATGTGCAGCGCTACATTGGAATTCCTTCATTGTTAATACCACCATAGGCCCTGGAACAACATCACCAAAGATCCTTATGAAAGATTCTGAGGATCAGCTGGAAGGACAGACGCACCAACATCAGCGTTTTTGAGGAAGCCAACATGATTAGCACCACCCCCAAAATAATGTAGCGCCAACTTCGATGGCCAGGCCATATCGTCCACATGTCTCCCCAAACAGATCCTGTACTCCCAAGCTGGAGGAAAGTCAGCGAGCCCATGGCAGGCAAAAGAAACGCTTCAAGGACAATATCAAGACCAGTCTGAAGAAATTCCACATAACACTGAGCAACTTGGACTGCATTGCACTGGACAGGCGTTCCTGGAAGAAATCCATGCAAGAAGGAGCTGCACGTCATGAAATGGAACTGCGCCGTGCTGCAGAGACAAAGCAACATCACCGCAAGGAGAGAGAAAAAGGCTCAACCACCACCACTCTTCCCTGCCCACACTGCACCAAAGTATGTGGATCGCGGATCGGCCTCTACCGCAATCCGGAGACCCACAAGTAGACGAGCCAATGGAGAGGACAGTCATACTCGCCTCGAGCGACTGCCGATGGTACTGGTAAACAGCTGTTCTGACAATATATTAATCATTTAGTACTGATATTTAGATTCTCCTGTGTTTTGGCATTTGAAGACTTCTGTTTACAATGCTATGTTTGCTTAAATGTCCTGATGTTTCCAACTGGCACCAGATGACAGAAAAACGTTAATTTGAGAGATAGACTGTTTTAAGTGGAACAACACATCTAATACAGGGCTACGAAACAGCAGGGGATGTTCTTGAAGACACACAAACAGCCGACTGGGAAAACTCCTGCTCCTGACCGATTCACCCCTGCTTTAAGCAGCATGATTTCCTTAATTAAGTGCAATTGGGCCACTATACATAACGTGACAAGCAGTTGAAACAACTCATTTAAGACACAAATTAAATTCACTGACTCATTGTGGCTGAGTGACTCTGTGTAGCTTTGAATAAAGCATGTTGTTCAAATTACCATTAAATTCAAAACATGTTATTTCATTTCAGTTTGACTTTGAGGATTACAGTGGTATTGTAGCAGGTAAAATCAATCACAACCACATGTTTAACATGAAGGCCACTATCATATTCTTACACCATTCTGGGACTGTCCTTTTTAAATAACACAGACACTCTTCAATAAAAAGAGAATATTAGTAAGCAAGTGCGAGATTCTGATGCACTGTTGTGCCCGTGGGAAGCCACCTGTCTGTATGTGGGTGGACATCACTGATGCTGGCATCAGCATCATTAACACATTCCTTTAACAATCCCAGTTCTCCTCTACATAATTGTTTCAATATGTGAGCAATGACATGAGGGGTTTAAAGGTTTTAACTCTGTTCCGTCACCAGCAGTTGGTCTCAGATGAACATTCTGGCACAGTTCCATGGCACTTGCAGTTCAACTGACATTGTTACAGCCACCGTTTTGTCAGATGTGACTAAAGGCCTTTACACAGCGGGGACGTAACGAATAAATGACACAAAAATGCAAAATTCCTAATATTTACTCTACTACATCCAAAAAACTATATAATCTACTTACTATCCTCCATTTGGCGGTGCTGCTCCACACGTCATCCTTGAGTTCGTTGTCTTTATAATTTTTGTGTCCATAGTCATGTAATACAGGGTGATGAGAAACACAAACAATCAACAGTTCCGGAGATGTGATGTGACGTCCGTGCTTGGTTGATGCCTTTATTCGGCGTGAGAGAGCTCAGAATAATCAACCTAGTTCCGAAAAAAAAATGATGCAGCTTTTTCACCGCGTAATATTCGCTTTCCGTGTGAAAGTACTCATGACAAAAACAACAGTTTGTAAAAACACCTCTGGTGTGTAAAGGCCTTAAGCCTAAATATTGACAGTCATCTTTTATCTTGCAATACATCGGTAGCATGTTCTCTTGCATTGTCCTGGACAAATAAACTAATAAATAAATAAATCTAGTCTCCACATGCACTTGTTGTAACAGTATCAGTTGGTACTCTTTTTATTAATGCCGTTTTGTGATTGTTGATTTGTTTAGTTGGTCTTTTTCAATGATCAGTTTACACCAATGCGACTAGACGAGACAGTGTATCGTTTCCATAGCAACGACTCTCTGTACTTCCATTCTAACTGCCGGCTTTTCAGGCTACTTCTGTAGCTGGACATAATTTGTAGCATCTTAAAATATAAATGAGGATAGTGATAGTGAGTTTCTTGCTACAAATGCATTTCTAGTATTGATGAAACGGCGAAAACAATGTAGAGATGACCAGCTGACCTCGCTATGAGCTGATTGGCTGTTAAAACAGGTAACGCACTTTACGTTCTGAAACCAGCCTCTGGTGATTTGATAAATTGAGTCGCGCTAAGACGGGCCTGTTCACACCGCTGCAACCTTTCCCTGCAACGCTCTAAAACGGTTTAGTCTCATCACAAATCTTTGGTCTGAACTGGCCTTAATACAACATTCCAAGTAACTGTTAATTTACTGTTGGGCTAACTGTTTTTTACTCTTGAGGACCATATACTGTATCTACATATTTACTATAATATGTTGTACTTCCTATGGGGACTTGTATGTAGTTCTTTCAATGGTGATATTTTGTTTTCTTCTGGAATGAAGGACAGTATAACTAATTTGACAAAACTCTTGTTTCTGTGTTTAGCTCACTGCACAGCTGTGCACCTACATGCATGGTGGTGGCATCAATAACATAACCCATGAGCATGGCTATCTGCTGTCTCTTCACTTGTTGCATGTGCTGCACACTTTATTGGTCCCATGTTGGGGAACACTGAAATAATCACCTATGATTTAAGTGAAGACAATTTACTGTTAATTCCCCAGCTAGTGACACTCACCGTTGGATTATAGCTATTAAAATTTTAACTGTATCTTATCTGAGAGGACACTGTTGCTGAGTATCTCAGTGTAATGTTATATTTGTATTGTTATTGACAAATGAAAGGTGTAACCCAATGAACCCAACTATCATTGTCAAAGGTGACTTTTTTTTATTACATACCAACAACAAGGCGAAACCACTAACCATGCAAGAAATTAGATGCTCTGTCATCTTTGTTGTAGTTTCAATACGAAGAAAGTTGCTTTAGCTTTTAAGCTTCTATTTTTTGTTAATTTTAACACTATCTGGTAGGCCGGATGACATTTTGGCATTAAATTACATTGTATCCTTCTTCCTCTCCTCTTTTGGCTTTGTTGCCCCAGTTAAATACCTCCAAATAATCTGCCTCACCTGGCTAGAGAATGGTCATCACAATCTCGGCTAGTAGCTAACTCTCTAAAACACTGTTTTAGTTGTTGTGATTCTACCACTGTCCACACAGCCACAAAGAGACAGCGGCACAACAAGCTAAAGGTTGTAATACACATCACGACATGGCGTTCATGTTAATTGGAGGATTAGGACTGGGAGAGTTGTGGCTTAAAACCACTTGAGACACATGCAATGATGCGTTCTTCTGGATCAATTTGGCAGGTTGGCGGGTATTCATTTCAAGTCCTGTTTGTGAGTATATTATAGGCAGAAAGTTAACGGACAGAGGTCTCGGCTTTAGTCCCGCTGAATTCAACTTCCTTAATCTTGTTTGTTACTGAATCCCCAGAGAAAGACTTTTACAGGTTTCAGTCTGTGATTATGTGCATTTGTGTGTCTCACCAAGACACTAGACTGTGAAAGCAACAGAGGGGGATAAAACAGATGACCTTTTAATGATAACCTTTTCACAGTGGGGTTTCATTTCTTAATCACTGTCAACCCAGCTATGCCCAGATAGAAATCTCTTCAAATCTGTTTTTTTTTCCTCTGTCTCACTGTGAGAGTGGCTTTAGGTCTTTTCCCCTCTATAGGCTTGTCATGACTTTGCAGCCTGTCAGCATGCTCTCACTGAAGTTCTCTAGGGGTTCAGTCTGTGATGACCATCCTGTAAAGCAAAGATTCCCATGTAAAGTGAACCCAGTTTACCACCCGGACCATGTTTCTCCATGTCCTCCTCTCCCCTGCCCTCCCAGGTGACCAAAGTATGACACGTGTCAGTGGTGCGTGTTAGTGTTGGGAGATGGAACGGGGAAAGGGCAGGGTTGGCCTCCCTTGTATCAGAAGTCAATGATTCACTGGGGTGAGAAGGACATTGTGCAACACTGAACAGTTCCTTTACAGCGCTCCCTTTCCCTGCACAGATCTCTGGCTCTTGCTTAATGCTGTCTGTCCTTAACACTCAACACTATTTCAGAAACTGCTATACTTCCGACTGATTATCATGCTCCAAACAATTCTTGTAGTAGCTGTATTATGAATCTGAAATGGGTACTTATTTAAATTATCTGACATAACAAATAAAGTATGTAAACATAACACATCTCATGATGCGCACAAATCCCATTCATTTGTTAAGTATAACTATAAAAGCATACTGCACTATACCAGTACATACAAATTATACAACTATTGTAAGACTTAACATTCACAGAACAAAGAACAATGTTCCTGGTTATGTTCGAACAGAACTGGTTTTTACGACGTCTCAAATCAAAAGCGTTTATGCCTGTTCTGAACAGCCACACTGGAGTGAGAAGCCGGTCGTTATAGAGAGGAGGGAGACGCGATACTGTAAATGGCAAATATGGGGATAATAGCGCACATTTTCAGTTTCAAATGAAAAAAGAGAGCTACAGAGAGTTCAAACCTTGGCTCCTTTCTCACTTCTGCACAGCTGGTCAATCACAGTGTGAAATGGGTGTGAATGTCTGTTTGTTGGTTTTGGAAAGTTACAGACATGGGTTTCCATAGCTATTTGACTTTCCAAAAAGCAGTTCTGATAGAGTATACTGGCAGACTACAGCCATCCTAGCGGCTCTGTGAGGCTGTTCTTCGGGACAGCAGTGCTTTGAACACCAGCATGCTAAAATGCCCAACAACACTTAAACCACTACAAACTACAAAACCAAATACAGCAACGTGCTGCAAATACTGTGACGATGATTCAGTATAATCAGCTTCAAGATTTGGTGTTTAGGATTTGTTCGTACATATACTGAACACTGCTAGACCGCTCTACAGCTAAGTACAGATGTGTATTACCACAAGAACAAGACTGAGATCTAACTACCACAGTGTCTGTGCACCTGGCAAGTGTAAAATAAAATTATTAAAGTAATTTGACCCCATTGCCTTGTAAATTTAAAATTTAATACCAAATGTAAATACCAAATTAATATGCCTTACTGTTATCCATTAAAGTTGTGAATTTCTATTTCTATCCCAAAGCCACCTGGCTGTCTGGTTAGTCAGCTCTAAAATTGATTAGTATTATTCACAGATCCTTGAAAACTCTTGATGTGTAAAGCCTTTCTAAAGACCAAATTCCTTTACTAAATATAGTTGTTTGTCCACTTCTAGTAGGTAACCGTTGGAAAAAACAGTGTCCAAAGTAAAAATGTCAGACAATCCAGGGAAAAATTAATGCTGTTTTATGGCCTCGTGGTCCAGGAGTTTTGAGCCAAAATATAAAGTGTTTTATAAATAGCCACATGGGTATGCTATCGGCACCAAATCAGCTTTTCCATGACCCATTACCTTTTCACCACATCTCTGTGAAATCAGCTCAGTAGTTTTTGAGATATCCTGCTATCACACAAGGAGACCAACAACAAGTGAAAAGACAAATCCATTAACAGATAGCAAGTGACTTTTCAATACAGCCTTTAACTTGTTACTTCTTTTTACAGGTAACCAATAGAACTGGGGTTTAAGCACACATATAAGCTGGAAATTATGACATGCCATTTCATTATATTTACCTTTGGACATGTATCTGTCAAGAATGGCGAGTAAAAAGCTGGTCGCCTGCGTTATCAAAATCCTTCTAAAGGTTCATACAACAAGCCTGCTTTTTTTCTCCAACACTGCTCTGTTATTTCCCTTCACTTGCTCTTTTTCTTGAGCAAAGCGTTTACCTTACTTTTATATCGCTAGGAACTCTGACAAAGTTGACAATTATATTCAATTCCAGTGTTTTTAAACATTGATTCCAGTGTTGTTGTTTTTATGTGATTATTTCTACAACACCTCCCCATGGCACTACAATATGGTTTATGTTTTACTGGTGAAACACTTAAGGGTTCTGTAGCAAACCCTGACTCTAAGGCTTGTGCACATTGGAGTAGAAAAAATATATGTGCATGGACATTTGACCTCATGATTTCAGCTTCTCAGTAGCTCAGGTTCCTGGTCAGTGAGAGTGCCATCACACAAAGAAGTCTGTGTATTAAGTCGGAGTGTTTTTTGAAAGCTTGTGCAAGCTGCGTGCTTCAGGTGATGTGGAAGAATAGATTGAATGTACTTTATATGTAGAGGTTTGTGAACTGCTGATCTTATCCTTCCCAGGAAATGTATTTTAGATAATGATACTGTATTCCGTATTCACACAATCTGATGTATTTTTGCACATTCTTGGCAACGTCAGAATCCAGCCAAACAACTGCCAGCACTTGGCTGATTGAAGTGCATTTTGTCAGCAGTCTAATAATACACACTGATCTGCATACACAGTGGCAGTTGAAAACAACACTCTGCAGCTGGCAGTCTGCTGTGGGACAAACGTTTCAGCCTGCTCCAAACATGACAGCATGGATAAACAAATCGCACTAAACTGACCATCAGATAAGTGCATTCCTCTAACTTTAATCTTTCAATCATCAACTGCTGACAAAACAAATCCAGCAAAAAGGCCCCACGAGCAACACAGGAGCAAAAAGAGCCAAAACATATTATCAATGTCATTTTTTTCCCCAGGCAGTCTTAGACTCTGTAATTTTAGATAGGCAGCAGCATCGCCTGTCATACTGATTTAATAGTAGAACATTTCTTTGGGTGCTAAGAGGCTACAAAGCGGGGTGCAATCCTTTCCCCAGAGCCTTATATGCAGACAGGGTTCATGTTCATATTTAAGCAAAGAAAGGAGCATGTCAGTCATTTACATCCTACTGTTTTTGGCACACCGTGAAGCCACCGCTATTGGGTAGCAGGGTGTCTTCTGGCAGTAAAGTAGCACCCAGTTGGAATTGTACCATAGTTCTCTGACTTGTTTCCTAATATGTGCACCACCTACTGTGGACTGATGAAATGTCCTGCTTCTGGTGGGTTTTGTGCAGTCCGAACACATTGCTTTGATTTAAATTAAAGTTTACATTGTAAAATGTCCTCAATTATTTCTGTAGCTGCCAGGAAAGTGTGAAAAACAAAGTAAAATGAACCAGAAAATGGATATTGAATAGAATATAAGCTGTTCCCCAAGATATGTTACATCATTTGGCTCATTTTAGAGGTTTTCGTCTGTGTGGGTGTGTGTGAAAATATTGAGCTTGTATGTGTTTTTCTGTGTTAATGTAGCGGCCATCGAGTCACGTGCTGCTGTCTCCCTTGAGGGGTTAAAGTGTCATAATCACCGCGTGTTCATTGGAATGGCCTTGAGGATGTTAAAAATGAGTGCTCTTAGCAATGGAGGTGACGTGAAACTTCTTTAAAAATGATGGGGAAACTTTGATAAGTCCTCAACAGGGACATGAACTGTCAGGAAGACAGATACCTCAAGTGAAGCAGGGACCTTTCATTAATGTAACACAATCCCTCTACCATCTGTTTAAGCTGACATCGAGAGGGTCCTTTTGAAGCACTCGTGAGCCTCATGCGTGAACCACCCTACGGCATTGCTCATCATTGACACTCCTAGGACTCTCCAGGTGATTAACCATGTATCTTTGTTCTTACAATACATGTACAGTATGTGCATTCTTCTTAAATTATATCTGGTGGTTTTTTAGATTGCTAACTGTGGCAACTGCTAAATAGAAGAACAATGTCTGTAAGTTTAATTCTGTGTAGCTGTATGTTTAAATATCACCAGATTTGTCAAAGACATTGTTCAGACAACAAATGTCCCATTTGGCTGTAATATATTAACCATCAATACCATGTCTTTTTAACCTTGTCTTTTGTCCCTTTTTGTCCTGTTTTTGTTGTCTGATTTCAGAAGTGGATATATATATATATATATATATATATATATATAATCTCTTTGACATACAATCTCAGAAAGCACATTTTGAGGCATTATTAAATTTGAAAATTAGGAAGAAAAAAAGTTTATCATACTTTTAAATAAAAGTGAAATATCCTGCTTAAAGGTTAAAGCTGATGTTATTCTATATTTTGTTTTATTCTGTCAACAAATTATTGTCAACAAATCCCATGAAAAGACCAAAACCAACAATGGTGTTGTGTCCGTCTCTCAACATTTTCCAATTTTCATATCCTGTCTGTGGTTTCTACTGAACCAAAAAAAGTGTTAGTAATTTCCTTAAACAGCTGGGCACTGTTTTGTAGTTTTCAGCAAATGTTACTCAAACAGGAGTAAATAGTGTGTTTGGCGGAGAGTATTTTCAGCTGCGGATTAATAAATATTTGGTGCATAGTGAGTGTTTATGGCAGCAGGGCGGTGTATGTGGAAATGACTCAAAATAAACTACAGTGCCCACATTCATAGTAATGAAAAAGCATGTTGCCCGGTGCAATGTTATGCCTCATTTACATATATTTCACAGGTTTTGGATAACAATAGAGGTCTACAGATGTAGTACTCATTACTGGGGATCTAATCATTGTTAGTTTTGGCCCAACAATAAGAAAACGGTTGAATATCACCAGCCTTACCCTGACATCTGTGACACAGGATAGCTTCATGAGCCACATATGAGCTTGGACTAATGGTAACAGCAGACAGTTTATCAGAACTTTTTCCCCCTGTTGTATGTACTTTTTAATTTTTTAACCTTAGTTTTGAAAAAGTGCTAATAATTGAACTTACTTAATGTGAACGTTTTAAAACTGCATTGTGTTTTCTGAAGTCATTCCACTTATAAGCAGATAAACCAAAGAATTCAACGTACCCTCTGCAACAAGCGCAGGTCCATAAAATCCAACCACAGGTGGAGTACAGCTCAGAACTGCATTGGTATTCCAGCTACAATTGTCTGCACTATCGCCAATTCTTCAATTTATAAGCTGCATCCACTACAATTCTTCTGTGTCCAACTACAAATAAAAACCTCTGGCCAGCACACTACTTGATCAAGATGCTGTTGTACCCTGCTACACCCCCCCATCAGTATTCAAGGCACAGGGCAAAAACACATTTTCAAAACAAAGCAACTGCAGAAGACAAAAAGCCCCTCCAAAGCGGGCTTTAGAGCTCACTGGAGTAGGCCAGAAGCAGGGCTAATTTTTCATAATCAGTGACAGTTGCACTGATGTCAGAGCTTAAGTAATCATTGAGCACAAGCACAGCTATCTTAGGAGGCGTCTGACTGAGTGACAAGGATCTAAAGGGAAGAAGGATGGAGTGGGAAGGAGAAAGCACAAATGCATGCGACAGGCCAAAAGAGAGAAACGAGGAGCAAATAAAGCAGAGCCTCTAATGAGGGAGGGTAGACACTAATTAAATTTGAGAGGAAATCTCAGTGTGAAACTTTATTCTAAAGACATGTCTGATAAAAGCAGTCTCTCCTTGAACATGTTGCCTCTTTATTGTGAGTGGTGGTCAATTGAATAAGTGGTCATGCATGACTGAGGGAGACGTTCAGTAAAGCAGACAGGTGTGCAGACAACTCGTGAGAGATCTGGTGCTCCATGTGAGAGGTGTGAAGTGACCACGCATTGATTGACAGATTAAGCACTTCATTGAATGTATATAAAGAGGGCAGATATACAGAAAAAGAAAACAATACCTAGTCCTCCACTCCTTTCCTCACATTGATGTTGTCCTAACCTAACCTGGTCTTAGTGTCTAATTGTAATAGACTTTTCTTTCTTTTCCCTATTTCCATAGCAAAACCTTTAACCAAGTATTATTATTGTAAATGGACTCCACAGCCTACGGTCATGGTTGCATTGGTCTGAAGCCCATACTGTACATGAGCATATTAGCCTTGCCTGACAGACGAGTCTGGCAAGTTGGTGAGACTGTGAATCATGTCTGGCCTTTCTCATCTCTTCCTTCTGTTATCTCAGAATTTAAAAGTGTGAATGCATTTTCTTTATTTCCTTTTTTTTTTTTTTTTTTAAAGCTACACAAGCATATCGTTTTATCTGAGGAGAAGATGCTGCTGCTGTTTTCCCTAATGGAGTTGGAGAGTTTAGTTGGTATTGAGAGGAGGGAAAAAAAGGCACGGAAGAAGAATAATCACTCATGTGTTTTCATCTGTCATGGAAGATGCACAATGTACAAACTGTCATTGCCACCTCAGATAGCATCTATGGATGTCTGTGTTTGTTTATTTTATTTTTTTCCTCAGTAGCCCAGAATCATTATTGATGAATGACTGATGGAATCTGAGCTCAGTTCATCTCCATTTTATCAAGAAAATCAGAATTGGAGGGAACGATGTTCACATCTTATACAGATGGGAATATTTTGCTTATGTGCTAAGATATGAAACATGGTTGGGCGAAAATGGACAACACTAGATGAAACATTGTTCTGAAAGGTTTAGAAATTTAAAACAACACAAAGTGTGTTGTTATCTTTCATAATACATAGGTCTCTCTGCGTGAAATTGTTCTGAGGGAGAAAGAGGCCATTCACATCCCAGTGTGACCAACTCTCTAGACTCATCTGGCTTGTGAGGTTATGAACATATGTGTACATAGTTAACACATAACCACATACATCACACAGCATCTTAACACAACAGTTTGTGTAACTGCTCACTAGTGCACATATATAGCTGGCCTTATGATAAGCCTTGAGATGTATAGGATGTTAGCACATTACATAATGCTGCTTTAATTTCACTCTCTAGCTGTCTCAACACACACATTACAATATAATATGATATAGGGCACCACATGATACAATATTATGTAATTTATTATCCCTGTAGGGCAACACACCGTGTCCTGGACTCTCAGTACTCCTGATCCGCTTTAGATCCACTTACAAAATTACTAGATACATCCATGTTAGCGGCTCTTTAGAGCTGTACTAAATGCTAACATCAGCATGCTAACATGCTGATCTTTAGCAGGTATTGTTTACCATACTCAGCACCTTAGTTTAACGTGCTAGCATGCTACCATTTGCTAATTAGCACTAAACAGAGAGTACAGCTGAGGCTGATGCAGATGTGCATTTGCAGATGTTCGGTCACAAACCGAAGTACTGGACAAAGTAAAATTTGAACCTGGTGATGATGCTAGATGACAAGTCAGGGGATCACCAAAAGCTATTACAATTTATGTAATATTACAATTTTGTTATTGGAAATCCATCCATCCAATTGTTCATTTTTGGTTTTGTTGAGATATTTCAGTCCTGGAGTCCCACACAAATGCATACATTATCTTCTCATCTGCTTTTCACCGTGCATTCACGCTCAGACATTCTGCGTAAAGCCTGTGACCACATTACTTCTGAAGCTTCACTGTCATAGCTATGAATGAATGTTTGTAGCGGTTTTGCACTGAGGGAGCCTGAAACTTTTATTAGAACACAGAAATTGGAATTTGGAGCAAAGTATATGAATGTGGGGTCAGACACTATTTTCTTTGCCTGTCCGATATCAGGCAACTCATTCAGTAAAGAGGTGGATATTCTATTATCTTCACAGCAGTGTGTACCAGACGAGTATTTTGAGATTTCAGTTGTTCAGACAAATTACCATACTATGCTGTCATTTTGTATCTTATAATGCTCTCTAGGACTGGATTTTAAACGAGAAAATAAACTTCAACTGAACACCTACATCCTCGTGAAAAATATATCAGCAGTAGCAGGATGGAGCAGACCTTCAAAATGGGTTCTCTAAATGAGTGTATTATCAATATAGGCCCCAAGGGCAGACCCAGATGATGGCCGTATATGTCATCCTGCCTGTGATCAATTACTGTTCTGGAGACAAATACAATCACTTCTGTCTTTTTCCACTTATAAAATCTGAGGCCATATTTATCAGACTAGTAAAAGTAAAATTGTGGACTTCAGTGAAAGATAAAAGTAAAAATGTTTTACTCCAACTCTTAAACTTAAGAATAAAAACTTCAGTTAGTACAAAATATTGTGTTTATATAATTCATTATTGGGTACTTTTAGCCATCTATTTCTATTCGACTGGAACATTTGACAGGATGTTAGACCACTTCAGCTTTCTTTTATTTATTTATCACAGGTGCAAACAACAAGTATATGCTGGCATTGATTTAGTTTGCAATCACTTTCCATGCATCTCCATTCTCTGCACTTCATTGTGGCACTAAATTCTCTTTATTACATGATTTCTTTGATGTATCCCTCTACCGGCAGCTACCTTTCTTTCCTGCTCCAGTCTGCTTTTCTTTTTGTTCCCATTTCAGACTCAGAATCAGCTTTATTGGCCAAGTATGTGTACACATACAGGGAATTTGACTCCGGTTTTAAGTTGCTCTCAGTGCTCTGAGTGCACAGTGCACACAGCCAGTTTCCTATCATTGTATCCCTATCAAATATTATAAATATGAGATTGTTGTTTTAATATTTTAATGATTTCAGACAAATGAAAATGTTTTTGCCGAATAACACATCACTGAGTAAAAGGTAAGGATTAAAAATGGAACAAACAATGGAGCTGATGTAGGGTAAATCCTTGTCTTTGGCATTTACCTCTCTGAGCATACATATGATTAATCATGTGATCACTTGAGAGCTGCTCTTAAAGGTTACTCCTACACTTTGCTGTGAGGGTTTGTCTGTGTGTGTGTGTGTGTGTGCTCTGCGCACAAACCTAACATTTGACCACACGAGCATAGCCGTAGAATCACTTAGCTCATACTCCAAAAATGCAGTCAAACAAATATAAGGAGCAATTAGTCTTATTCCAGTATATTCACTCACGTAACACTGTCCTTCCATGTGTACGTGTCGGATGATTTGTGATGTGATATGAAACTATATCTGCTGTAGTTCCTACTGCTGTGAAACAGCTGCTTTTTTTCTAATCCAATCAAACACAATTAGTGTCTGCAACACAAACACGCTTTTTACTCATCTCTCTCTCCGTCTCTCACTTATACACACACATTTGCACAATTGCATGACCCCCTCTCCCCTCCCCTTTATTAACACCACTTGCCTATAGGGAGCTGGCAAAGTTAAGTGAGCTCTCCATCTGTTAAATTAGAGAGTGTCAAAACTTTTAGCTGCTGAGTGATCCAGAGACATAATCCCATGTCTCCTTGGGTAATGAATTGTACTCATGCTAATTAGCACGCACATGGCCAGCAGTAGCAGTGAGAATGTCCTAATCAAATAGACTTATGGTTTTGTCATGTCTATGGTTTCTCTCTTCTCTCTGGGGCTGGCTGGATGGGCCTTGGCTTAAACCTCTGCTGCTCACCCCTCCCTAACACATCCCACTGAAGGTAACTTTTTTTATTGGACAGTATAGAGCAACATTAAACATTAGCATTGAGAGGCGGATGACATGTGACAATGGTCCCCAGTTGCACTCGAAGCAGGGATGTTGCAATAGAAAAATAAAAATGCACATAATAAATTACAGATTAAAAGACAACAATACAAATAGACAAACAGCATCTTTTGTGTATGGGTTCCATCAGTCTGTGCGATAGAGTGATAGAATGGGAGAGTGAGAGTGACACAGAGAAGGAGCAAGTCTTCAAGGGTGAACGGAGCACAGGGTGTCTGTATTGCTAAACACTGGCTATAATAGAGGCCAAGGATTAGATGGCAAACTTTATACCCTTGCACTCACACACATACACTGCATTCCATCAGGGCTTTATCTGGCCTTTTATTTGCCTTTATCGAGCATGGCGGAGGCAGCCCGCTCGGCGTTAACAATGTCGGGCTAAAGTCATTTCACACAACACTACTTGGTCATGTAAGCTGACAACTTTTATATTCCCTTATGTCCTTGGCTTGCTCTGTCGTGCGGGCTTATCAGGAGCGAGGAGTGGCGCAACCGGTTGGTTTTCAGCACCAAGACGTGCCACAGAGTGGGGTAAATTGTGCTAATTTCAAGCCTGGAGGAACCATTACTAGGAGGTGAGCATAACTCGTAATGGCAGACAAAACTGCCTAGAAAGAGGGAGCGCACATTGCTCATGGATCTACTACATGCTGCACTGGGTTTAAGTGTTCAATACTGGGTGTTGGTGTGCATCAAAGCTTTCACATGCAATTTATTCTTTGGTTGACAAAGGGGGTGTGTGTGTGTGTGTGTGTGTGTGTGTTTGTATGGTGCTTTTGGGTATGGGGGGTGTAAGGGGTTCATCTGCACAGTCTTTTAATTAACCTCATGCCCTGTTACTATCCACAATGCCAGGACTTGGCTGACCTTACACTGATTTATGCAGCAATAAAAGTGACAAGGTTATGGAAATACAGGCTGATGCAGGACGTGACAGAGGGGTTGCTGGACCAACCTTTAACAGGCTGACAGAGGCCATTATCCTTGATGTCCGATGAAGAGGTGTGAGATGGAAATGCCCCTTGCATTTCATGCTGCACTGCCTGCTTAACGTAGAGACAGCAACCAGGGACATGAACTAATGGTGGACAGCCAAACATTGACTTAAGGATGATTAACAAAAATATGCCATAGTCATCTCTTGAGAGGAGTGAAGAAGGATATTTTAAATGGAACAAAAAAACTACTAATTGGGCATGAATAAAAATAAACTTTCAAGCTGACGTCTTCAGATTGTTTGTTTTGTCCGACAAACAGTCCAAGACCCAGAAATATTCAGTATAATAGTTTTTATATATAACCCCCCCCCCGATATGTCCTTGTTTTACTTCTTCATCATTATTTAATCCTTAATCTGAAATGACATGGGGCACATAGAGTGTATGCCATATCTGTCTTAAACCCACCATGTTTATCAATTAAATTATGAAAACCAAGGGAGAGCACAATAATCCACTTCAGTTTTGGATTGCTTGTGGTTGAGCAAATTCTGATGATCCTTGATTGAATATTTTGGGGGGTTTTTTGCTCTGTATTTCTAAATCAATTAAAAAGTGTGATAAGGGTCCATTCAGCAGCACATAATTATCTTGTCATTCCAGTTAATTAGCATTCTGTAAGGACTCACAGCCCATCTGCCCATCAAACAGCAGGGCAGATTATATGGTTTTTTTTCCCCCTATCTTTAATCAAGAGTGTGGTTTTTCACTTTGAGAGCATGATTTATTGATTTCATGTTAAGATTTTTTTATACTCTCTCAAAACCCTGCTCTCGCACTCAAATAGCCCCTGCTTGCACTTGGATTTGCTCTGCTTCTGCTCAAACTTTATGCTTGCACTAAGATATATTGTTGCTTGCGCAGATTTCCTACGCTCCCGCTTCAGCCCTTCTCCTCGCACTCAGGCTGCTTCTGTGCGCTTGTGAAACGTCTGCTCTCGGATTTTTTGTACAACAACCCTGCCAAAATTCCCCAACCAATAGAATGCCAGCTGTAGTGCTGACAAATGAAATGATCGCTGCCCCGTTGTGGGTGCGTTCGCTTCTTACAGCGTCCCGTACGGGCGGTTACCCTTTAACTGGGTTCATCCACTCCCGCAGTGGATAATACAGTTAATATACTGTTTATACCAGCGACCGTACTTTTACTATACTTTAATATCCTTTGTACGCTGTGATCATTTTTTTAGGGCTGCAACTAAAAATTATGTTCAATTTTATTAATCTGTCGTTATGTGTTGTTCTCACTCAATTCAAAGAATTTAAATGATTTAAAATGTGTTGATTGCATAATCGATTATTTGACAATTGGTTACAGCTTTAAAATCATTTAAAATGTGAAAGTCATGTTTTGTTCTTGTACAAACAAAGTCAGTGAGACAAAATTTAGAACATCTCCTCTTGTAATCCCTCTCAGGTTTTTAAACCCTGGCTGTTTAAAGCTCATCAACATGTACTGTATACTGCAGTGAGAAATTCTCTAAACTGACTACAGCAAACAAACACCCAAATAAATAATACAAAAACCGGAGATAAACTGCCAGATTCCAATGTGCTTTTCAGTGTTAATAATCAATTTGCAATCTGGTGATTTCAGTGAGTCACAGTCCTCCAGCCAAACAGCAAGACAACACAATGCTAAATATGAAGACTACAGAACAGAGGCATCGCTTGAATCACACAATCAGCAGAAGACAAATACAATGTGTGCAAGCATATAGTCACAAATTATATGTTAATTGTATATATAAGTATGTTTTTAACACAAAATAACACATTTTAATATCCACAGGTCTTAGATTAAAAATCTTTCTGCTTTGCATCTTGACTCTCTGCAGACATGTTTTTTTTTTTCCTTTCTGCAGTTTGTTTTTTTATTATTTTTTTTGTCCTGCTATGTGAATAGCTTATGGCAATGTTCATTGATCTGCTGCACGTTGTGTCTGGATGTTGTTTTGGAGATTGGGCAGGATGAAGCAGCTTATGTAAGCAACAGTTGAAGTCATCAGGGTAAGGAGAGATTAGCCGCACATCTATGTTAGAGGAGAAGTGATGATATATTACCAATATCAACACACTCCCGCTGTGCTTAAGCACATCCATGGATTCCAGAGCCCGACGGCTGATAAGAGACGCTGCAGCAGAATGGTAAATATCACTGCTCTGCATGAACATCTGTTCATTACATTAAAACTGCTACATTACCAGCTGTGGAAATTAACTGGGAACTTGTGCCATAATGCCACTCATGCTGTGGGGAAAATACAGAGACAGTGTATATTTGGTGTTTCAATTTTTATCCTAGCAGTTAAAATGTGCATATATACTGTAGGTCTGCAGATATGGAGTTTTACTTTTTCTTTAGTATATACTGTATGTACTGTAGAACCAGTGTAGCAGAAAAAACAAAGGATTGATGACTCTACAAAACAACAATTATGTGCTATAAAACTACAGAGCCTGGCAGACATCAGAGGTAGAATATTTGATCATTTGCCGATTTGCCGAATGTGCCAGCAAAAAGTTGCTTATTTACACATCAAGCAGACACAGAACACCATTACTGTTCAATTGGAGTCATGTTTGTGGCCACCTGATGTACGTAAGTCCAGTACTCAATCTCCTGTTTTGGTCCTGTTTTTTAAATGAAAACAGCTGCCTGCTGCTGCTGGAAACAAGGCTGATGACAGCAGAGTTGGCGGGCCAGAAAACCAAAACAATTAGCTGAAAGATGCTAAAACCCTCCTGAGAGGAACTGCAGAGTTGGGTGATAATTTTCTGTGGGTTGTCAACTATGAGCAACCTCTTTCACATTACACACAATCATTTTATTCATTGTTAATATAAGAATATTGATTAGTGCAGCTTTAAGGGATGGTAAATAAAACAATGTTGTGGTTAACAGACAAAGTGCTACATATATCTACACATCTCAGTCCAAAATAAAACTATTCAACCAAAGAGGCCTGTTTAGATTGTCCACGCCACGACAACTTTCATTGTTTCACTTCACGTGTCATGTACTGTCGCAGCTAAACCTGACAGCCAAACCAGCAAGACAGTAGCAGTGAAAAAACACTTGTATAGCATCCAAATGGTATGAGAAAGAGTGTCAAGTAAACAAGGACAAATGGAATGAATAAGATAGTGTAATGATTTTAGTTTGAGGGAATTAATTCTGTAATTTGAGGCCATCTCTAAACTAAAACACAGCTGCTAGTCTGCTCACAGTCGGGGTGCTCCTCACTCACTGGCCAGAACAACAATTATCGTCACCTCCTATTGCTACAATACTGTAACTTAAAGCCAGTAGCCTCATTTTAATAACTGGACTAACTAGCTTGAGGTCACGATTGAGTGATTCAATACCAAAAATTATTTATTCAAGGAAACAAATTAAGCAATTATTCATTTAAGGGAAAAAATACTAACTAGTGAGCACCAATTATCACAAATTGCTGGAGGGAAACAATGAATTACCAGTGCAAGTTATCTTTCTCTGCAAACAAAATGTGAAAAATATAGAAACAAAGAGAGATAACAAAAGACAGACACGATGAGGTGGCATAAGTACACAATAGAAAACACTCGAGAAGCCTGCTAATGGGAAAAATATAACAAGTGTCTTAACAAGGAGGGACATAAAGTGCTCCGAATCACAATAATCCTTTCAGATGGATGTAATAAAAAAAGATGTCCATATTTGCTGTTGAATCACTACCTGGGTGATAAAACTGCACTTAAAACAAGAGATGACTTCGTTTTTACGGCCATATTACATCACCAACAGGCAAAGGTCACTCCGCAACAGCTGTTTTGTGGAACATCACATCGGTTTCGAGGTAATTAATTTTAACAAAGTGGCACAGCTTCAAACCAGTAAGCTCAGAGGACACTGGTGACATTTTGGTGTTTGAAGTGATTTTGTTTTCAGTCCAATGAACAATATATCTCTTAAAGAAATATTTAAGGAGGTGATTGATGTTTTCTCCTACCGTGTTACCGTACACGTACTTTCAGTATTGGGCACACAGCACAAAAAAAGCACATCCTTCAGTTAGCCATTATGTGTCTATTAAATTTGAGCTGTAGTGACAGTTAGTGCCTCCTCTCTGTCACTCTGTCTGTGTCAGAGTTGGACGCAAAAATCCATTAAATGTTAGTTTGATAAACAACCTGCAGTCTATTAAGAAAGTGATACAGCAACTGTTAGAATAGCGTAACTGAGTTTTGTACCATTGAACAGGGAGGAAAGGAAACCGAGAGAGAGAGGGAGAATCATTTTCTATTTTCAGATGACCACATTAAAAGCCTCCTTTGAAGAAATACGCTGTGAGAAAAATCGTATAGCATATTTGTTCCAAGCCCACAAAAATTGGTGAATTCCAATTAAATAATGCCCCGGGAGATTTGAATATCAGAGTGCCACAACTCTATGAAAGATACCTGTTCAAAGCAGCAATGGTAATGAAATAAGAATGAAAATTACTAACAATAAAGTCAGCCTTAAAAATGAATCCGAAACGGTTTGGGTAAATAGAATTTATAGAATATGATGGCATGAAAGTCAGTTAATAAACTCATCTGCTGCCTAAAGAGATATAAATGGTCAAATATTCTCATTTTTAATAAGTGCATCCGAATGTATCATGCCAGCACATGTGAATGTTTTCTTATATGTTTCCTATGTTTTCTTATATGGTATTCTTTCGACTGACAGGACATATTCTGATGGTTTTACAGAAGTGTACCACTTTTGCTTGTAGTGAGTTGTAAAACTGTATGTAAAATGGTTTTTCATGTTATCTGAGATTACAATTTATTTAATGTTTAAACTGAGCTTTTCATGGTCCTGTCCAGCTAGTTAAAAATACGCAGGGATCAGCTCAGGAAATATGCTGCAACAAGCTGAAAACATATCGTATCAATATAAGTATAAACATGTCATATGGCAAATTCATGTCAAGACAGTGGAATATTAGCTTTTCCTGACATGTTTTTAATGAGCAACACTCTCTCGCTGTTATTTCAGCCCTTTACGTCCTCCCTGCACGCAATACTAAATAAAAAAAAACAAAGGGGGCTCCATGTCCCTGCAGGACAAAGAGAAAATCTTCTATGCCTTTTACAGTTTGATCTAGTGTTGCTATTAAAGGTTCGGTAACAAAGGTTTGACACCAGAAGAGCGACCAATGCTTTCCACTGGCTGTTTTCAAAAAGTTGCACAATTGATCAGATAGAATGACTTGAAGGACAATGTTTGTTCATTCCTGTTTTGAACAGAGATGGATGTTTAGGCACTATTTTTTAGTTCAAGGTCTCATGTTCCTTAATCACTATATTGACTGCTACAGTAAAAAGCTGTAATATTGAACCTCAGTTCAGCAGCCTTTGGACACACCTGCTAAAGGGGATGATAACTTTAGACACCCACAACTTGGTTAATTCACAGTATTGTTTTTTGTCAAATTCACAAGCAAACAAGTGGATTGGATTTTGACAACTAGAGAGGTTACTGCTGTGATTATACCACCTTTTAAACTTTATTCCAAACACAGTAAAACTTTCTATTGTCCCAGAAGCCCTAACAATTTGCATTCAAAGGGATGTATTCACCCAGTGGGACACACACTCTTATAAACAATGACAAAGTCTTTCATGAATAATACATTTGGTGGGACTGCTTTGAGAATGCTGAAGTCGTAAGAGGACCAGCCCTCCAGTTTTTTTTTTTAGACTCAGTGTATGTTTAAAAAGCCAAAAATGCTTGAAGACATAATTCTTTACTTAGAGAAAGATATCATAATGAAAAATAAGACATTGCAGTAAAGATTTTACTAAGTTGTGTGCATTTTGCTTCACTGGATCTTTCTCTTTGCCACAGGAAACCAAAGCAAGCAGTTCACTTATTGTTTGTTTTCAACCGCCCCCTCACTTAATTGCTCCATTAGTTAATTAGTTATTTATCGTTCACCGCTTGAAACCCACGTAATCACGCCATAAGGGCTGCCGCTATACAGGTCTGTTTTGAGGGGAGAGCAACTCTGGGAGAGAGACCGAGAGAGACCATACATCCAAATTAGCATTAATGAAGTGAGTTATACCACTATGTATGGTGACAAAGGGGCCAGGTCTCAGAAGACACTCAATATCAATTGACAGACGGAGGTGCAAGGGAGGCGTGTATCAACACACAAGGAACTTCCTTGACACTTTTTAATTGCCACCTTAACCTCTGGTGTCGGAGCCATTTAGTCACCACAAAGGTATCACATGCAAAAGGGAGGAGGAGGAGGAAAAAAAATCCAAGCTGTGCACTGCATCAACCTCACTTATCCTCCTTAGCCTCTGACACTGTGTTCCCCTGTAGTGCTTTGCCAATAAACCACTAAAAACTCCCTCAAGGCTCTGGTACACATGACAAGCCCACGCTACTGTTATGACCCCTCTCACTCGGCGCTGGTAACTGTGGCTCTTAATTGCCATCTTCTGTCATGTGGGTGAACTGTAGACCTGTAACCACAGACATCACTGGTTGAAGACCGTATACTACATAACATAAACTCACACGAATTGTTTTCTTGACATTCTCCCCCTTTTCCACGTACATACACTCAATCAAGATGATGATAACAGGAAACCAAATGAAAGAAACAGAGGTTTAACTAAACTGAAAGAGTCAAACACACACCATGGTGTTTACTCCAAGTAAATAGATGCTTTCAGCCCCAATCGGACCAGACTTCTTTCTCTACAGCAGTTGGAGTGATTTCAATATTGCCTGCATCAGTGATTTTAATCGTGTCAGGAGTGCATATGTCTGTGATTTTTCACCACCCACCACACTAATTACAGCCCCAATAACCTACTTTTACTTAATTCTAGTTTTTCTGCAAAAAAACTCTGGTTCTCCCGTAATTTAAGTCACATTTAAAATTTTATAAAAGTGTAATAAGAAAAAAGTAAAAGTACAATAATGGTATATCTTTGAGTTTTTCTACATGACGCTGTATTTAATGTTACTGAGTTTCATCAGCTCAGCACACGACTGAAGAAGAATATGATTTTGCTAACTTGAGGGATCACTTGCTAAAGGGTAACTCCACCGATTTTACATATTAAAGAATATTTACAGGGAGTACTACTGTACATGTGAAAAAAAAGTTGTGGCTCCAGAGAGAGAATCTGATAACTTGCCTCAAGTGATGTCACAACATCAGTTGGGTCTGAAGACTACAAGTTTAAAAATGAAAAGAAAATCTGGGGGTGTGGAGTTAGAAAGAGGTGAGCTTACCAGACCTCTGTAGCCCACTCCTCTGCTTGAGGCTAGTGGCCCAAGGCTACATCAAGGCTATACCAAATCTCCGACTGAACCGTTCTTGGCCAAGTTTCATTGTGGGTAATGTAGGCATCAGGTTTTGACAAAGAAGACAAATGTGTGGAATAAAAAAGACGATATCTCTGGTTCTGCTGCATTGATTTAAATACTTTAAAAAAACAAACTGTCCATTGTGTCCATAGGAGAGCAATGCTGAATAGGTGGAGTACTCTATAAAACATCAGTCAACTTATACAATGAAGGAAAAAGATAAATGGGGCATTATAACGTCATGTTACAGGTGATTCAGTCTTTGCTGGGCTATCTTTGAATAGCTGAATTGATTTCATGTGTAGTGAGCTACAAGTATTTAACACAGTTGTCGATACTAGTCTGTTCTGTAAAAACACAAAAGTCAGAGAGAGAAGTTTGCAGCTGTCCGTCTTAATAACTATATCACATGGTAAATAAATAATGGTTACTAATGCTACTATTAAAAATAATACTAAGCCTTCCGTCTGGGGCTTTACATTTAGTTAGTATATATATATTCAAAAAGGACTGTATACACATCTGTAAAACTTCTGTCGAGATGATTATTCCTGTTTTTAATGTGATCTTGTCAAGGTGGCTCTACTGCAGTCTGTGTTGTCATTTGAATTCTAAATTTTGCTCTATTTTTAAATCAATTTAATGTGGATTGAATCAATAAGACAGGGAAAAAACACCTGAATTTTAAAAGACAATTACATCTTCAATCTCAAAGCAATCAAGGGACCTGTTCATCATTTCAATATATTCAATTTCTCTTCATGACCAGAAAATGAATAAACCAGAAAAGCAATCATATAGAAATGCTTCAGGGAAATATTCCAGTGATGTACTTGTCATTTTTTTCCCGAGGAGAATCGTTTTTTTGACCACATCGAATTAAAAGACTAATCAAACTGAAAAACTGCAGAGATATCATTAAAAAAAGTTTAGAAAATAAAAATATCACCATCTCTTTGATGTGAACAGTAATATGCTGTTTAAAACCAAAGTATCCCGGCACAGGACTTCAATGTATTCCATATTCATCTGTGTTTGTGCTTAGTCCTGGACAGTTCAGCAGACCATGATATTTCCTTAAACTAAATGTCATGAAGGCATTCAAGCATGAAATGTCAGCCTAATTCAGGGCACAAGCACAAAATGTGAGCTCGCAAAGGACTTGCTCAAACCATACAGAGCAATTCATCAAAGCGAAAAGGTGGCCCAAGAAGACTGACGTCAAAAACAAATGGTCTGCAGATGCAGCTCAAATTGATTTTGCAACAAAAATTGTGCTTAAAATCTATCTCAATTTCAACTAGACAAATTGCATTTCCTGCAGAAAATGCGTGGGAATGCTGAAAGCTGAAATTTATTTGCAAAACACTGCTGAAAATGCAGATATGTGAAAAAGTACATTAAAAGCTGAAGGAGAAGTATTAGAAGTAGTAGAAACAGGCTGAAGTATTAGTAGAAGTAGTAGAAACAGGCTGAGATATTAGTAGAAGTAGTAAAAACAGGCTGAAGTAGTAGAAGCTGTAGAAAAAGGCTGAAGTAGTAGTAGTAGTAGTAGTAAAGGCTGAAGTAGAAGTAGCAGAAAAAGGCAGAAGTAGTAAATATCCCCACAAAGGTAGATAAACCAGTTTGTCTGTGTGTATTACTGTGTGTGTGTGTGTGTGTCTGTGAGAAAGAGACACACAGGTAGGTTTGAATTTATTAACAGTTAAAAAGCACAGAGGTCACAACTGCCAAAAGTAGCTCTACATCAATCCACCAATCAGAACAGAGGAACAAACAAAGGTAAAAATCCCCACAAAGATAGAAAAACCAGTTTGTCTGTGTGTATTACTGTCTATGTGTTTGTGTTTGTATGTGTAGTGTATTACTGTGTGTGTGTGTGTGTGTGTGTGTGTGTGTGTGTGAGAAAGAGAGAGAAAGAGACACACAGGTGGGTTTGAATTTATTAACAGTTAAAAAGTACAGAGGTCACAACTGCCAAAAGTAGCTCTACATCAATCCACCAATCAGAACAGAAGAACAAACAAAGGTAAGAATCCCCACAAAGATAGAAAAACCAGTTGGTGTGTGTTAGTGTGTTACTGTGTGTGTGTGTCTGGTTTTGTACGTGCAGTGTATTACTCTGTGTGTGTGTGTGTGTGTGTGTGTCTGTGTGAGTGAGAGAGAGAGAGAGGGAGAGACAGAGAGAAAGACAGAGGTAGGTTTGAATTTATTAAAGGTTAAAAAGCACAGAGGTCACAATACTGCCAAAAATAGCTCTACATATATCCACCAATCAGAACAGAGGAACAAACTGATGGAGGTTTAATCAGTTTATCAACATCAGTTGTGCGTGTAACTATCTGGTGCCTCAGAGTGCTCAGTCACTGAGACAGAGAGAGAGAAATAGTTTTTTTAATGTGACCTGCTTTAATTTTTTATTTGGACTTTCAGTTTTAATCATGGCCACATACAGTATATACTCCATAGAATACATGCTCTTTCAAGTGTAGAAGCTGTGGCAGGTCCTATCAGGTTCACAGTTCAAACCCTTGTGTCCGACACTGGTTGCTATGGTGATTGGGGGGGAGATGGGGCTGTTGGCAGCCAGCAGCTTGTCTGGGGAGTTTGTTTAGGACAAAACATTTGAGAAGTAATCAGACAAGAATATGAGAGTGCACATGGACATATTTATAAGACTAAAACAAGTCTGAAAGTAACAGAGTCCAGAATCACACACAAGTGCAACCAATCTTTTTAAGATGCATCTCAAGAGGTATGGATTCTGTGTTTTTTGTAATTAATTATATTGCATATCTTTGCGTGTGAAGAATATGGTCATCTTGTA